>JAFIRS010007858.1:0-21313 GCA_018342105.1 Gonioctena quinquepunctata | reverse complement strand
TTTGTATTATCAAGACAGCTGTGAAAGAAGAAAAACACAAATTGTGTGTGAAGAACTTACTAAGGTGAGGTTAAGAGAAGACAGCGAACTAATCACCATTGTGTGATTGAGTATCTTTTCAAAATCATATCACTATGAAGCACTACTAGTAATATATATATATATATATATATATATATATATATATATATATATATATATATATATATATATATATATATATATATATATATATGAATTAAACAATTGTAAAAGCACAAATTGTTTAGGAACGTAATTTAAAAAAAAACATTTGAAATTTGACAGGACAATTACCACATGGTTAAAGCATGACTGAAAATGGAATGGTGGGTGACAGGAAATGCAAGACAGAAAGTGTCAAGTGTCATATGTCAATGTCAGACTGTCATGGGAGAAACATGTGTTTTGTCCACAAAACAAAAGGAATAGTACCAATCTATATGACAAAAATTGATAAATGAGAGAAAAAATCAAGAAATAATAAGCAGCTTTTTTTCTTTCAAAAAATTCAGTTAGAGGCAAGTTTTAACAAGTAATTGTAAATAACACTTAGGTTGGAAATATCAGATCGTTTATTCATGCTGTTGGGTTCATTTTTTATGTTTACCATTTCAAGGAAATTCCTTTTGTGGTAGTTATTCTCTACTGCTAAAATAGAAGGGTTGTTGAAATTACTGAAATGATTAGAGTTAATATTATGTTCAGCTAATGCACAACTGTTTTTTTTTGTTTTACAATCACTCCTATGAGATGCTATGCGGCCTGTTAAATTCCTACTCGTCTGACCGATATAAATTTTATCACAGTTAAGCCAAGGAATACTTGATTTTTTTAAATTATGTTCCTAAACAATTTGTGCATTTACAATTGTTCAATTTTTATATATATTACTAGTAGTGCTTCATAGTGATATGATTTTAAAAAGATACTCAATCACACAATGGTGATTAGTTCGCTGTCTTCACTTAACCTCACCTTAGTAAGTTCTCTAAATTTGTTTAAAATCGTATTTCACAATTTGTGTTTTCCTCTTTTCACAGCTGTCTTGATAATGAAAATAAACATTTTCGAAAGCTTGACAAAATGAGAAAGAGTTTTTCTTTTTTCACTGGCCATTGAATTCGACTGCAACCTCAAGGAATATCCTTTCTACTGAGTGTATTTCAAATTCATATTTTTTTATCAGAATTGAGTAATTTCTGAACAAATCAATTACCTCAATGAATTTTTGTATACTTCCTCCCCACTCTGTTGTTAAATGAATTTTGAATAACCATGCATTATACATGTCACATTCATATATATATATATATATATATTTATATATATATATATACATATATATATATGTATAAAAATATAAACTTCATTTGTTTCTATTGGTATACCTGCAAATTTTTTTAGCTGGTTGAAAAATACGCCAAATTTAGATATTGGTGCCCTAGGTATGTACACAGAATGAACTATAAATTTCAAACTTTCCGTTCTTTCTGAAATCGATACATGTATTATTTATGAGGTCGGTCGGAAACGTGTTTGCGTGGAGTAATAAAAATGGTGTGCGGTAGTGAAATCGAAAATATACACTGGGGAATAGAGAGAGGTTGCCGGTTATGTTCTACTCTCATTATTACGTTTCTCGCGGGAGCCACAATATATCTCCCTTTCTTGGCACTCACTACGCATCAGAGGGTTTCATTACGACACAGCCCAACATATCTTTGAACTGAGAAATATGCCCTAATGATGATTTGATGTCGGCTAGGGTAACAACAGATTGGTATCAAGGAGCCAAAATTAAGCCTACTTCAGTTTAACTCCTCCTCGCTTTCATAGTTATAGTTTTCTCGTGGGCTTCAGGAGCTTCTATGAAATTCTTGACACATTCTCGGGACTATAACCTTCCACAATCTGAAAAAGAAATTAAATAGACCAGGAAATCTATACAAGTATAAAAGGGCAAGAAATTACTTTGCTCCGATCAGTTACTGCGTACACCAAATTATTTTTTACGATTAGAAAAATATTCAATTGGTCAATAACATGTCGTATCCTGAGTTTTGCTTATCAGAAAATATTTTCGAATTTAAAGATACTTCTTGACGTTCCGGGAAACTGTATCCGTTCCCGTTTTCAAAAATATTTTGGATATCGATGAAAATTTCTTATTTTTCGTAATGTTTTTCGAATATGATCTTTTTTGACTGATGTCAAGAGAATTCTGTCAGAAGGATGATGAGATATCGTCTTGTTCATTTGATGTATGTGTGTTGTCCCAAGTAGCACAGAGTCATAAAATTTACCTAGTGACTGCTTTTAACGTCTTAAAGACTACACATTTGCCATGTTTCACAACCAAAAAGTTAATATGTGTTTTATGACTTTTATGCGTTGCTATGATGTTGTAGAGTAGTTATAATGAGAGTAAAATAAATAATTCTCCAGATGAAGTTGTACTGTGGTTTGTACGTGAATGAATTGTGTCGTTTAGTATAGCTGAAAAGCAGTTGTGTGAGGTTTATAAATAGATGAACATTGGTCGTGATACTACATTATGTACCTTCAGTTAGATTCTTCCGTTGGTTTTATTGTGTTATGTAGGTATTTAGTTCTATAATTTGTAAATATAAATCAAAATGCCAAAGCAAAAATCTAATGTGCCTTACAAGATATCTGAAGCCAAGATATATATATATATATATATATATATATATATATATATATATATATATATATATATATAAAGAATATAAAGAGGAAGGAGTACGTACCTCAAAATTAACAGCAGACAAAATTATTCAGACTTTCGAAATACTGCAAAAAAAAGTTCATCCGGTCTTAGGTAAAAATGTAACAGGAACAATTTCAGAACAAAGATAGACAATTGAAATGATAGGTATATTTAATAATGGTACTTATATTTTCAACAAGTGAGACTCTTTACTACATGTCAAAAAGGATAGGTATACACTGACTGCATAAACACTCGACAAGTTCCAGTCCAATTGAAACCACTGATAATGTCTGTAGATTTGCTCTTAGTACCAAACGGGCCCAGTATAGTCAACACTCGGTATCATCAGTCCACTCATTTATTTATTTGGGTCTACATTGTATATTTCAGAAAAAAAAAAGGATATCAGATCATAGCGCTTCGATGCAATGAAACCTTCTCATCCTATCGGAAACTATTCCTGGACAACAAAAATAAACCGGTTAGCACGATAATTTTTTATATTGGATGATTCTCACTACCTTTAACTTCAAGTTTAGTGGCTACCCATATCAGTTATGAGTTATTCTTGGGAGAAGACCAGCAACTATCGCTAATATTTTTGGCTCCATACATTTATATAGTGTTTATAATGGGGATCTAATAACTTGGTAGAATTCAATGCAAACAAAACACAAGCATGTCTTTTCTCTAGAAAAGCCGATCTCACTGTGCCTAACATAACTTTGTCAGGAGTAACCATACCACTGAAGCCATCCATATCGATGCTTGGTATTACTATCAGCAATAACCTTTCCTGGGAAAATCACGTGAGGTCCATTGCCAAAAGTGCATCCCAAAAACTTGGTTTTTTGTTTCGTGCCAAGAGCTATTTCACCCCCAGTCAGCTGCTTATGATCTATAAGGCACAGATCCGACCTGTCCTGGAATACTGTTCCCATATTTGGAGTGCGGCACCTAAACATATCCTGAGGCTATTGGATTCTGTCCAAAAAAGGGCAATTCGTCTCGTCGGTGATGCCTCGCTTACAAACTCGCTCATTTGTCTGGAACACCGTAGAAAAGTTGGCGATTTGTCTCTATTTTATAGATATTTTCATGGGCGATGCTCTTCTGAAATATCAACAATCGTTCCTGCTTTGGCAGTCTCTTCGAGATTAACCCGTCAAGTTCAGTCATCACACCCCTTCGTGGTCACTTTGGAGACCTGCAGAACATCACTTTCCAAAGACTCGTTCATCCAACGAACAGCGAGGCTTTGGAACTCATTGCCTAGGGAGGTGTTCCCCGAGGCATACAACCTTCAGAAATTTAAGAAGAACACCAACTCCTACCTTCTTTCCCTAGGTTCCCACGATGTTCTCTGAACATTACAGGATATCCCTTTTCGTGGGAACCAGAACATAAAAAAAAAAAAAAAATATTGAATCCAGTAGTGCAAGCTGTCTGATCATTTTGGATATTGAGTAGTGGAATCATATTACAAGGCTGATGCATTAATTTCAGTCTGATAGGAGATGGATGAATGATATTTTCCGAGTTCTGAGATTTGTGGTTATGGTACAATCGTCCTGTCGAAATTACCACTACCTGGTGTTATGCCAACTACTCATCTTGCATCTGTCCTAAAATCGAATCTGTAAATCGTCCCCTGGGATTGTATTTGTTTTGAATATCTTTCATGAATTTATAATTTGCTCTCATGACAAATAAACAAATGTCATCTGGCATTCTAAATCTAAAAGTTCGTTGGCTTGACATTCGCCACGCCAATTCCTTCCCGTAGTACGTGTCAGGTAAATGAATGTTTAACGTTATGATAGCGTAATAGACCGGGAGATGGTGACACAAAATATTAGGTCATTTGTACCAGTATGGCGGTTCTTCAGGGGTCTAATTACGGAATGACAAAAAAGAAAATAATGGTCAGCGCTGGTACCGGCGGCCTAATCGCGTGGGCGTTAATAGAACGTGTCGGATAAATAACGAGTGTCAAATGATTTGTTTCACAAAAATGCTTGTATTTTCCGATAGTCGATAAAAAAAGAAGTAGGCGGTAGCGTAATGCCATACTTCTCCGGTGTGACTCACAGCCCGCCATACCGACGCGAATACATTAATTAAAAAAAAACAATTCAACCATTTGTACCAGGCTAATTTTTGCGCAGCTAATCATTGTCGAGTAGCCATTCACGGAAATCACCTTGCCATACTTT
The DNA here is from genome assembly GCA_018342105.1 of Gonioctena quinquepunctata. Classification (NCBI taxonomy): domain Eukaryota; kingdom Metazoa; phylum Arthropoda; class Insecta; order Coleoptera; family Chrysomelidae; genus Gonioctena; species Gonioctena quinquepunctata. The sequence goes on along the minus strand of JAFIRS010007858.1, from coordinate 16,342 downwards.
TCCGACGGTTCCCAATGGCCGCCATACCACCGCAAGGGAGTAATTTTTTTTTGCTAAACGATTTGTACCAGCCTAAAACTTTTTTTAACAGTTTTCTGTATGATCATGAATAGAAGTCTGATTATGCCATACCTGTGGGAGGTGGCGAATATGTACAATATTTTTTCAAAATTCTAAGATTTTATTCGTAATTCGAACGATTTGTACCAGTATGGCACTAATTTTTCCTGTAATTTTGAGGTTTAACGAATATAAATACCAAGGTGCGGGCAATCTTGTCTTATAACCAGATGTTATGTCGTATAATATTGTACGGCTACCGGCGCTCGAAAGATTTCTCGAATTGTGGAGGTCCTGGCTCATCGTGTTCGTAAAACATAATGTATGGGAACGCAGGTATACGGCAGCTGCTTGTCAGGCGACCCACAAATACATAGCAATAAATGTAGTTATATGTATTAGAATAAGTCGACCGTTATAGGGCGCCTAAGGGTGGTGTAATTTTCCCAAAGCACAGTTTTTCTCAAGTTTGGAAAATATGAAATGCCATACTGTTACAATTCATTCCAATTTTTATTTTCATATCTTGCTCGAGTGTAACGGATTTCCGCCCCATAGTTACAGTATGGGATAGTTTTTTTTGGGTTGAATTTTATCCAAGCGAACCGAATACGATGATGCCATACTGTAACAAATAATTTTATGTCTTGTACCTTGAAAACGTGTCGAAAAACCAAGTTTTTCAAGTATGGCGCCACTTTTTCCCTCTACTAGAAGTATGACAAATATAATAATGGGCACATTGTATCATATAATTTCCAAAAATCCAAATGCCATACTGGTATGAATCGTCAATTTTTTTTTTAACATCTTGGCTTAAGTCCGACTATCGGAAAATACAAGAATTTTTGTGGAACAAATCGTTCGACACTCGTTATTTATCCGACACGTTCGATTAACGCCCACGCGATTGGGCCGCCGGTACCAGCGCTATGACAATAATTTTTTTTTGTCATTCCGTAATTAGACCCCTGAAGAACCGCCATACTGGTACAAATGACCTAATATTTTGTGTTACCATCTACCGGTCTATAACGACGTTAGTACAACTTTGTTAACGTAAAATTGCAACTTCTGATCACAGCGACTACGTCACAACACTTTTCTGTATGATATTGCGATGTCTTCGAGATACTCGTAAACTATTCTATGATAGTAGTAGTATACAGGAGTAATTTGTTGAAAATATAAACTGGAATAGAAAATCAAGTAACTATCTGAATGAAAATGCAAATTTTCAATTTCAGATTTTTTCTTTTGAGTTAGGGCCTTTTCAGAATATCTATCAGATGTAGTTCAATGTCCAGCGTGGCTTTAGCCGGGGAAGTAGTTGTTTTCTGTAAGACATTCACAAAAAATAACTTCATTTTAATCGTAGATTTTTCAATTCACAGAAAAATCTTTCTATCAATATTCAATTGAGAATGTTTCCCTTTTATACAGGAGTAATTACAACTTTTTGACACTAGTAGGACGGTATCCATGTTCTTCGTTCGATTGATACAGCATCATGGTAGCCATATTGGAACAAAAATATTTTGAATGAAAAATTTGGGACCCTGTGTGTTACATCAATTTTTAAATCATCAAAGATGAGCAAATGAAGTATGTTTCGGAATATGGTGAACATATTTCAACGATAAATTAGAAAAATTGATAAAATATTTTTTTTTCTGAAATGAAAAAAAAAATATATTTCTCTTTATTCACGAGGCGCATGAATTTCAATTGAGTAGAATTGGATTTTGATCGTGAACATGGGTTTGCTTGGTCACTAGTGCTTCAGAACAATTCTCCAACACACATAAATGAAAATCACTTTTATCTCAACTATCACGGCCATTTGCTGTTAGTATTTATAGTGACATTACCACAGAGCATTATAAAAATGGAAAGGAAGACAGAATGATATATTTTAATAATATTATATAAAATGTTTTAATATGGTAAACATATTGTAATACTATATCAGAAACTGCAAGACCTTCATGCATATTGATATAATGACTACACTAAGACCACAGAACGACGTAATAATAATAATAATATTCAATCCAACTCTTTTGCGACCGGCTTTTATGAGTCTATATTGGCAAGTCATTATCACTACTTTATAACGACGATGTGATGTCTTAAAATTGTGCCTTTTTGTCGTGTTGGCATACATACCGACATCTGAGCATATTACGAAACATAAGTCACGAACTTCTGCGAAATGTCTTGTAGACGTCTGTATAACCGAATTATGTCTGTGTGCTACTTGAGGTCCGGATAATGGAGTCAATCCATTATCGCTCTGCCAAATGCAAGATCTTCTTCCAGTGAGGGATTCCACGTGTGATCCATGTCAGAAGAATTTGTTGATGTACAGTTCACCAGATAGTAGAATGGAAGCGTATTCTTTTAGTTTTCCCCTCTTGTTATGGGGTTCCTTTGCTAGAATTGTCGTTTTAATCCATTCTTTCATGTGCCCTCCATTGGATTCCAGAATTATATTTAGGTAATTTTGAATCTGTGATCTGTCGAATCTTGATATAATCATGATGTTCGTCCTGGCGCACTTTGGACGGACTTGATGTCTCATCTCACCAATATAGCTTTTGCCTAAGAACAAGGTTTACACCATTTTTTGATTTTTCATCTGTGTTCTTCGGTTTTGTTCGATTTCAATGTGTTAGTTGTTCTGATGTCATTCTTGTCGCCAATCCGTCTAATTCTTTCAGATAATCCGGGGACATAAGGTATTATACCTACTATTTTTGAGATTTATTGCTGGTTATGTCTGTTCTCGGTTGTTTTGTGTTTTTTGTTTACAATTCCATCGATAGTATTGTTTGAAGCTTGTTTTTTGTGGAGGAATACTCATTCTTGACAACTGATTTGGTGTACCCAGTAACTCATCGGGGCAAAGTAATTTATTTGCCCCTCTACACTTGTATAGATTTCCTGATCCATTTAATTTTATTTTCAGATTGTGGAAGTTTTTACAGAAAAACTCCATCGATAGTGTTTTCCACAGATTCATCTGGATAAGCACTGTTCTTTAGTATGGATCTCATGAACACAATTTCTTCTTCAAGGCTTTCTGTTGAATTGCATATCATTTCAGCACTATTGTAGAGGCATTCAACTATATACCCTTTTTGACACTTGCGTGATGATTACAGTTGTAGTTGAGATATCTATCAGTGTATGTTCTCTTCCGGAAAGTAGTTGTGTTGATATTTGAATTTGAAAAGGAAAGTTGGTTGATTCTTTCCTATTCCAATGTGAATTCAATCGTTGGTTCTTTTTTGTTTATATGACATGAACATTAATTTTCCGGCGACCTTGTATTAACGAGTCTGTTTATTCTACACGAAATCAATCGTTGATGACCCCTATTAACCTTCAATTTCTCTTTGAATGCATGATTGTGATATATGCAGCCAAACATACACCGAAATTGGCCACTAATAACCTTCAAATGGTCCATTTTTCCATTAATGCATCATTGTGGTATAAGCAACCAAACATACACGAATTCGACTATCATTCAAATTCCAAATCATATTACCTTTCCCCTGTCAAATTTATGTATTTTCAAATCCAAATATTGTAAGTTTTCCCCTAGTTGATGGAAATGGATATCGAAAATTTCACGTTGACCCCAGGAACGAGGTCGACGAAATTTTTTTGTAATCAACTCGTATATTGAAATGGCGATTAATGATTTAGAACATTAATGCGCTCGCTTCGCTCTCGCGTCAAAATATCTCGATCATTAATCAGCACCATTAATACACTAGTTGATTGAATAACTATTAATTCATTTGTGTTCTGGTTCCAGATGGCGAAAACATTATCAACATATCTCCACCACACTTTTGGACTATTTTGAGGGGTTTCATTATAAGAGTCCTCAACGTCTTCCATAAAATACTCAAAATGGGAGAAAATAGGCTCCCACATCCATGCCGAATTCCTGTTGATGGTATTCATTTTTTAAATGGAAATTGTTTTTTTTGTACGAAATTTCAGGAGTTTCATAATTGATTTTACATCCATCATTGTCCTATATTTCAATGATGTGTCATTTTCTAAATTGGTTTTCACAATTTCTGAAGTTTCATTTATCGGAACATTTGTAAAAAGACACACAACATCAAAATTTACTGAAAGGTCTCCATCTTGGATTTGTAATCCTTCCAGTTTCCTTATAAAATAAGGGGTATTTCTTATTAAACTGTCTGTATTTCCAGATAAAGAAAGTCACAATTCGGCTCAATCTTGTATTGGGTTTGTGGATTTTTGTTGAACCATAGAAATGTAGAGGTTGGCTGTGGAGTGAGACAAGTTGTGTGCGTTCTGTTTTCGAAAGTATATTCTTGTGTTTGGATAATGTTCTGTATACTTTTTGTTCTATTGATTTTGTTGGGTTTTCTCTGAATTTTTTGTAAACTTTTTCAGTGGTGTGGAGGAATATGAATTCTGTATGTAGTGTTATAATCCCAAAAAATTGTTGAGAATGAGTATTCCTCCACAAAAAATGCCTCAAAGAATACTTCAACAAAATTCAATTCTTCAGGAAAACATTACTTTTGTTCGGAACTAAAGTCTTCCCAAATAGTTTTTAACTATAAAGAGTTATCGACAATTCCTTGCAATTTTATGTTATTTTGACTTTATTATTTCTTTGAAACAATTAAGTGATCTTTGTTGATTGTTTGTTTAGCGCCGACTCAGTTATTAAGACTTGAAAGGTTTATTTTATTTTTAGCTTTTCAGTTAATTTTTAATTTTTTTGTGACTAAAATCTACTATCAACTAACAGTAGTAGTATATCGTCTTGAAAGTAAGACGCGTGGAAAGGAGCTCCAGCATATTCTACGGTTATATCGGTGAAAGTGGAAAAAAAATACTAAATCTAAGTTGAAAGTGCCGGACTAGACTTCTCAAAAGTAGAAAAGCACCAATTCTTGCTGGTTCGCATAGAAAATCGAACATTTTGAAAATCCACTTACAACTGCGGTACGAAGGAATGAATATAAATCCGAGAGATAGTGAGCATACTGATATCTACCAACAGCACTGACCCAAAGATCAAATCATCGAAACACTCGTCTAGCATCCAAAACTGATGAAGAAATTATTACTGATAAATACCAAGATTGTTAATTTTATCAAAGCTAAATTTCACGAAACATTTACCAAAATTGATGAGAAACTCAAAGAGTTCACATTAGAGATAGCTGCCTCAGAAACGAGAATGCAAAAACGGAAACGGACCTCAAGTTATTACACAACAAGAGAGAGGCTTTTGAGCAATACAGAAAGAAAAACGTTCTGAGAATTACTGGTCTTCACGAAACAGCTGACGATGATACTCTCAAAACATTTATCACTTTCATCAATGACTCATTGAAAATTGCCTGTTGCACTTCAGATATCGACGAGGCATACAGAATCAATGAAAGGAATCCCAAGGGGTCAAATACGCCACTAGTGGTCAAATTTGTCTCACACCTCAAAAATTCGGAAATACTTAAGTTAAGAAACGTTTGAAGAATACTGGGATTGCAATCTTCGAGGACCACACCAAGGAAAAACATGAGCTTTCGTTACTGGCTCAAAAGAAATACGGAAAGAAAGGCACGTGGACGATTGATGGAAAAATATTTGTACAACAGAACAACAGGAAGACACTATTTCAATCTGTTACTGAGCTATGACTTAGGTGCGGCTGACTAGGAACTCCCGAACGCCAGTTCGAATAATACACCTGTTTATTTCATGAGTTTTTCTGAGACATTTACTTTTTATTCGCTTTCTTTGTACTTCACCCAACAGGCATTCGCGAGCCAGTTGGAATTGATTAATTTGTTCGATTTATTCCTTTGGAAATTAATATTTACTAGCTATACATGTATACTACTAGGATTGAGTATGTAATCTGAATTATTAAATTGCAAAGCACACATTTGAATTTACCTCCTGCCAGTAGGCCAATGCTGACATTTTCTATTTTTTCCTTCACGTGGTATTTTGAAACAATTTACTAATCGCCGTACTACCTACAGTTAGTTATCATGAACGACTGGTTGGAGTTTTCTTTTTCATATTACGAGGAACTAGAATCACAAAGCGTATACTGCATTTTTCTCTATCAAACTAGTAGTGTTTATTCTGTTTTCTGACTATTTCACTGACTAATTCTTATTATTGTTGTAGGTATTTTTTCTTATATTCGAATAAGATCCTCAGTAAATAGTTTGTCGGAACATGATAGTGAAAATCTATTATCGAAACTGTAATGTTTTACGCACGAAGACATCACAATTCTACCGGCACCTACTCGCGGAATCATATGACATTATAGTACTCACAGAAACGTGGCAAACAGAGGATATAGAAAATGGAGAGCTATTTGATACAAGGTACCTACACTGTATACAGAAAATACTGCAATTGCTGTCACCAAGAAATATATATTTTAACCGGTTGAAACTAACCTTGAGACTATTTTTGCCGAAGTCAATAACTAGGTAATGACTTTATTGTTACTGCTATTTATATCCCTCTTAGCTCCAATAATTATTTATACAAAGATTTTGTTGATCCTGTTGAAACCCTAGAAGTGGACATAACTTCAAACACCGGAATATTCCTTATGGGCGATTTTAGCATACCCTATGTGCAAGAAAGTTCTTTCAATTTCGAAAATCAAAATGAAGTCACGGCTACTATTTCATATCTACTGGATACATATGATCTCAATTCATCCAAATTGCAAAACTATTAACTTAGTACTCAGCAGCTGTGAAGAAGAAAACGGTCCATTAGTTCAAAAAGATAATAAGCATCCAGCTCTTGTGAATTTGAGGTGGAAGACAATAAAAAGCATCATTATAAGCACACTTATATTAAAAATTAATATAATAAAAAAAAACTGTTATTATATGAACTTCTGCGGGATCACGATTGGACGCCACTAGGACAAATATTCGGTGTTAACAAAGCCGTCCAATACTTCCACACAGTAATCTATAATATTATTGACGCTTCGGTACCACGGAATAATAAGTTTTAAAAAATTGGGAAAATACTCCCGTCATGGTTTACTGACGATATGAAATCTAGCATCATGCTTAAAAAATATTTTAGGAAGAAAAAGGACCACTGAGAATATTATATGAATAATTAAAAACATCTTCGATCAGAACTGAAAAATTCAATAAAAAAGGCTCTTTCAGAATACATCAACAATATCCACGTTAACCTCAAACATGACTCTGATTTGTTCTGGAATTATGTGAATTGGAAAAAAACTATGAAGCCATCCCAGTCATACTTCATTATAAATAACATGGAAATCACCGACAATCAAATAATTAGTGAAGAAGCATATAGAAACTTCAACAGAAAATTTCACTATTCTCAGCTCACAGCATATGCACTTCCAAAACATATCTCATGTTGACTTGGAAAATGCTTTCAGAAAGTTGGAACCAAAGCGGTCTGCTGGGCCAGATAATGTTCCTTGTTACATTTACAAAGACTGTTGTGAACATCTCATGTATCCCTTGATGGTGATCTTTAATAAATCAGTTAGTCAAGGAGTGTTTCCAGAGAAATTTGAAGGTGAACTAGACTTACGCCTGTTTATGAAAAAGGAGACAAAAACTGTATCCGAAATTTTAGACTAATAGCTATACTAAATTGCCCAGCTAAATTATTGAAATTCATTATTTTTGAAAAACTGTATTTTTCAGTTAATAAACTTTCAACCGACAAACAACATGGTTTTTGTAGGAAAAATCCGTGGAGAATAATTTGTTGTCATTCACCAACATGATCAAACCAACAGTTGTGAGAGGGGGACAAGTCGACTGCGTGTAAACAGACTTCGGCAAGGCCGACAAGGTCAATCATGATATACTCCTAGCCAAATTAAAATTATATGGATTGAGCAATCACTTGTTGAAATTATTCATTTCGTATCTTCGTGGCTATGAGTCAAAACAGTTATTGGCAGGTTCTGGAGTGCCGCAGGAGTCAAACCTTGGGCCTCTCCTTTTTCTGATCTTTATCGATGGTTACGTCTGATTCATTATTATATGCAGATGACTGCAAATTATTTAAAAACATTGTAGATGTGAATGACTATCTGATACTACTGCAAAATGATATCGATCTTATCCATTATTTGGTCGATAAAAAATAAATTACTCTTCAACATTAATAAATGCAAAGTAATGACATTTTCCAAGAGTAAACTCCCTCATAATTTTTTTTGCAGAATGGGTGGCACAAACGATCTGGGGGTGATATTTCAAACCAAAATCTTAGGTTCGACAAGCACCTAGCAAAAACTGCGAGGAAAGCTCGTTTTGGGAAAAAAACTACATATGAATTCATTAACATACATTCTATCAAATCGTGATACGATTTCCTCGTCCGAACAAATTTGGAGTATGCATGCATCGTCTGGGATCCTCAAAATTTAAGTCAAATCCAAATACTAGAAACAATCCAAAATAATTGAATCAAATTTCTTCCTTAAAAGAAATATGGAACTTTACAATCCCTCAGGGCTTGAATTTGGACTATTGCTCCTCAAACATAGAAGAGTCCATCGTTACTTAATGTTTATATTTAAAAAAGTCAACTCTCACATACCTTTTTTCCTCTCTCCAGTACTAGTGTTCATTGAGTTGAAATAGAAACATGTTATCAGGTTGAGCATGTCTGTTTCTTCATGAATAAATGAATGAACTATTATATAATATAATTATCTACGTTAACTATCAATTGTTAAGTTATATAAATACTTATAAAACAAAAATATTTTTATAGTAACATGCGTGGGCCTGCAAAAAGTGCGGTTCGAATGAGAAAACGATATTCAGAAGAATCTAATAATGAAGTTTTATTATAATTAAATAAATACATTCTTCCATAATAATAATGAAAATGATCTCACTTATTCACTCTACAATCACGAACGACTCATTGATTTTCAGTGGAGTATTCGCTATTTTACTGGAAAATTCTAACAAAAAAATTCACTTGAAAAGATTTTCGCAGATGGAGAGATTCAGAGGAAAACTAAATGTCTTCATTGACTTTCCTCTCGATGGATTAGATATGAATATTTATGCAGTACATAACGCAGCTCCGTGTCGCTACAACTTGTATGCTGTATCCAACCATAGCGGAACAACTTTTAAAGGACACTACACGGCTTACTGTAGACACCCCTATGCAGGCACATGGCACGAGTACAATGACTCGAGAGTATCACCGCTATCACCAAAATCTATCGTGAGTGGAGAAGCATACGTCCTCTTCTATGATCAAGAGGACACCAAATCACAGTTTTGAATAGAACATTTTACTTATTTACATTTTATATTCATCTTTACCTCAATAAATTAATTCATATGGAAAAAAAAAACAGAAAAAAAATTAATTCATTATATAATTCATTTATAATATGAATATTTGCTTTGAGTATTATATGATTTACTTGTATATTATCATGTCGAATGAAATAAAATGATTCATTTATAATTCACATCACTGCTACAATCACCAAATTATATCAAATACCAATTACAAATATCAGTTTCACTTTTTCTAATCTCATCTCTGGACAGGACAACGTGTTGAAATAATCAACAAGGTTCAACCATAATAGTTTCTGAAAATAATATATCTTCAGAGAATGATCATGTTGTTGAAAGCAGAATAAAAACTATTTTCCCAAATCTTTCATATTGTCAGATATTTGTTAATATTTTATTATCACGGAAACAATCATTATATCCCCGAGTTTGCGTGACGCGATTTATTTCCGGAGTGGAATTTCCAACGAAAAAAAAGTTTCTATTACTTTTTCATTCACCCAATCTGTTGTTTCGATCGGAGCGTTTCCGAACGATTGTGTCTATTTCCTCTTGGTGATCTATTTCTAAAACGGGTAGAATTGGAAATATAAGCAAGAGCGGTGATGTTCCAAACTGGGTGGGTTAATCGTAGTGTAGAATTACACAGGTATGCATTAACAAAAATTCAAGAGCTATTTTGGTTATTCCACATATTCTTCATATTTTTTTCTATACACTGAATTTAAGATGTCTAAAAACCCTGGTGAATGAACTGATTCGATATTGTTTAGATTTTCAAGGGGACACCACCTGTTACTTCAACAGAGCTTCACTCTCTGTGGTAGATGGCGCCGTCCAAAAATGTTTGTCTATATTCTCGCTTAATATCAGAACTTAATTTCTGACATCTGCAGCATCTTATATGAAATTATTTTCAGTATTTTGTCGGTATCTATGCGTTTTCCATCTCTTTGATTTGAAATCTTGCTTAGCTTATTCCTGAGTTTGTTCTTTAAAAAATAACTCGTTCATTAGTGCGTGAGGAATTGTTTATTTTCAGGTAGTGTAGTGTGTAAAGACACTTTTTGTAGAATGGGCCATATTTGTATTTTGTGTGGACAGTTTAAAGCTGCAGATTCGAATTTTCGCCTGTATTCAGTACCAAAAGCAAGTACAAATTTTGACGAATTGACTAATAATGATATTTCCATAGTTCATCATATTGTATGCATTGAATCCTATATTTTCGGCAATTTAATGACAATTTCATTTCTAATTCTCCGTCTGTCAAAATGCAGTTAACCTCAAATTCCAATGGTATAAAATACAAAAAACAACACGATAGTGCTTTCTTTGTGCAATGTTCGGGGGCTTCTAATTCTAGCTTTGCTATTGGTGAAGGTTGACAGATGTCTCTTTTCAACCAATAGCAAAGCTAGAATTAGAACCCGCGAACAGTTCGCCTCAAAAAGAAATCTGAGGAAATAAATATACCCTGTTACTGAATTGAAACTAAATCGAAATTGGCGCCATCTGACACGCTAGTAATCTCTTTTATCAAGTAGGCCAAGTGTCGCCAAGTCGATCCCAAATTTCTACAGGTATAAGTGCAAGCACCAGGGTTCTTAGACATCTTATCTCAATCTGAAAATGACCTCCGTTTTGTCAAAAGACAATGGAACTGTGTTGAATGAGAAACTTCTTCAAAATAAATTAAAATAGACTTGGAAAACTGATTTTTTATTACAAATTTTACATGATAATCATTTTCTGGAATGAGGCCACTCCTTGTGAGACTCCTCTTGGTACATTTACGCTTGTGAGTAGCATCCGGAATGTCTTTCTGACAGTAGCCTGCCATCATTGTAATGCTCCAATTTCCCTAATATCTTTTTTTCGTATCTCTTTGATGTCCTAGTGTAGTATAATACACTTATGCTGCGGAGCTATAACGCTAACTTGGTAAAACACGATTTAAGAATGACGAGCTAACACGTGAGATGAAAAAGTGTGAACAGGGCCTACTCTGGAAGTTCTTTTCTTTGAATGTTTTTTTGGCATTGTATATCTTAAATGCACCTATGTGGAATAATCAATAGTGATTTTGACTTTGAATTCAGTTAAAAACCCTAAGATATAAAAATATCAGGAATTGAGAAAAATTTGCTGAATTCGGAGATAATTTTGCATTTTGTGTTCAATGCTGACGTCTAGGTTGTTTTTTTATTTTTGTTCGTATTCAGCACACCAAAATACATAAAAATTAGTTGAGAATAATCAAACAGCTTTTTGGTTGTGGACCTGTGTTAGGTACTTATGATACGAGAGACTGACATTTTGTTTTTAAAGTATTCTCCTATTCGTTCTGTGTTGACTTACGATATAATGCGATAATACGAATTTGAGACTATCACATTGATTTGTTATTTACAAATTTATGCTACAGTATAGGTGATCAGGTTATCAAGGTTTCTTAATATCACATTAAAATATCTTCATTGGTACATTCATTTTACAGCTAGTTTCATATTGGAAATGTCAGGTGTCTGGGTATCCTCACAAAACGAAGGCAATCAGAAAAATTGTTTATGGAAGGTCCTCATTCATCATGCTATTTAAAAATGCACAGAAAGGATTGTCCGGATGATCTAAGATCTTGCATCAATTTATTTTTCAAAAATGGTGATATATTGTTGGGTAGGTCACAATAATATATTTCGCTCGGATATCATTTCTGCGGCTCTATACGGTAGGTCATCAGAGCAGAACAAATGTGGAAAAAAAACAAACTGAAATATTCTCTGATAATGGAATTCATTTCAGTATTGTGAGAGAAATGATGAACAGAAAGAGTTGGGTAACTGTCAGAGGGTGTATGTTAATGTTAGATTTAATGAATCTTGAGATAACTTTTAGTCATAATTAACTATTTTTCATTGAAATATATGCACAAAATAACTTTTTACTATCCAATCGAAATGAGATGAGTATGATTTATCAAGAAATATATCGAGAATATTCGAACTATTTTTGTAAAATTCATGAATTTGAATACTACTCTCTGAAAGGTATGTTTTTTTTTCCAATTCGATGCTTGCCTTTTAGCAAAAAACAGTTGATAATCCTATTATGTCACTACTATTATAAACAAATAATTGAAAATAATGTAAATTAGTCTAGTCCGGTGAATCGTTTTCTGTTGAATTTTGGACAGACGTGAAAAAGTGGTAGGAGGGTATCTGATATTTTTCACATATTGAGTAACCTCCAGAAACGTACCTACATACACACCATGCATATTCCAGGTATTCACCGCATGATAAATTTCCGAGGGGAGGATTTCGTTCAAAAACATTTTTAACAAAATAGATATATCGTCCTACGTCACCCATTATGACTCTTCAATATTAAGTTTCCCAGTGAAATATAACTCTAAATGAGTCGTAATAATTGTTAGTTATATTAAAAAAAAATCTCACCACCCTCCGCGTATACTGGACCCATCCTGTACATTATTTCTTTCAGAACCTAAGTTTCCCACAGAAAATAACAATTTTTAATGTGATTTCTTGCGTCTCTGTTCCGCTTGTCTTCCACGAAGTATTGGAGTTTTTTATATTAATTGCTCGTATTACTCCTTTCTCTGCATTCTTCTCAAAGCTATTTTATTAGTTATTCAGGTAATGAAAAAAATACTCCGATATATCCATATCTCCAATATTTTCAATCGATTACTTCTACTACTACTACCTAGCATCCCATTGTTCTTATTTCAGGATCAGAACCGGCAGCAATTCTATCTTGCCCATACTTGACCTGAATTCTTCTGTGTATTCGTTGTTTATCGTGTCAGTTGTTTCCATATTCCTTGCTCTCCACTTCAATAATCATTCTGTTCCAATAGAACACAAAAACCATTTTCACAATAGATTCAGTGGTAGTCTACACGTTGGTAAGATAGTTTGATTCTCAGATTTCTCACTCCACTAGTTTTTGATCTGTTTGTTGATGAGTCGGTCATTCTCAGATTCAAAAGCTAATCGCTTACAGGTCCTAGAGAAAAATTACATAACTACCAACAGTTTCAGGTTATTGTAAAATACGAAAAAAATCAGTTCCTGAATCAAAAATACCTTGAATCGTAAACAGAATTTTTCTGCCAAAGTGGACGTAGAAAAACCTTTCTAAAAAGTAATGGTATTTTATACCTATAGTATATCTCTCGGTTTCGAAATAGTTGTGAATAATAATGTAAATATTTCATTGTGACCAGATATTTGATACATCTACTTTGGCGTTAGGTACTCGTTGAAGTTAATTCCCTGTTGGGAAATATTCACTTTTTATATGTCAGACACCAATGGGTAAATGTATTTCGTTTCTGAATTCGTGATCGTGACTAGTTTCAATGGAACAAAAAAACTATCCTCTCACAATATTTAGTGGAAGCTGTGAGACATATTCAATGATTTAATAAAGATTGTATTCATAAATCGAACAATCTATAGATCAAAAACAAAGTTTATTAAAAAAAAAATTCAAGCATTTTTCATATAGTAATTATTCCTATTGCAGAGAAAACTGATGATCTCAGAGATTTGTTTCGATACTAGGCAACCGTGAGACATTGAATTATGTTAAATGTTTTATCATTTCATATTTTTGTCGTGCCAGTCTTCTGTTCTTACCAAGTTGTTACGGTAAATTAGAGAGTGAACTATGCAGAGGGTTATATTTCCCTTGGAAAATATAACTTGGAAACCAAATCGAGCGGCTAATTTAATCTGATTCAAGCGTGGATTGTTGAATTTGTGTACCATCCTGATCTCTGAAAATAGTCCAAACTAATTATGGGAAAATAAAAATATAAAATCGCACAGACATAAGGTATATAGACTAGGAGGAATCGGCGCATGAGTACCGAAAACTATTCCACCTCAATTTTTTATGCGATCCTCTTCAAATTGCCCTACTGATGATATAAATGCATGTTGCCATGGGGCAACCCCGTGCCATATTGTTTAAACCGAAATTGTTTAAACAATTGCAAGGGATTGTTATTTTTCAACCGGACAATTTTTTTTTCAATTCTTTATTGGAATGCATATTAAAAAGGTTACATGACTTTTTACGATAAAGTTTATATTTTTAGAAATATGAATTTTTAAAGGTTCGAAGTATCTCAAATTTGGGTACTTTTGACCCCTAAAAAATATATAAAAAAAAAATATATAAATAATATATTTTTTTCAATTCTTTATACAATAGTTAATGATATTCCTAATAGATATTCAATTTTTTTTTATTGTTTATACCTGTTTTTTTATTGTTAATTTCGCGCGCTCACAAGTATGCGTCGCTCACCTTTAAGTATCGCCGTCTCTCTCTGACTCATGCGCTCCATCGGCCTCTCTGTGTCCTGAATTATTATTTATCATTTATCTTAGAAACTATTAACTGTATCAAGATTGTTAGGTAGGACAATGTTATTAATAATGAAATTGTCTACAATTTGTTTCAACACATTTTTTTCTGGAATCAATTTTGCAAAAGTTATTTAAGCATGAATCGGAACATGTAATTAAAATTACTTTTTTATCAGTTTATACTACTTTTTTGTTATTATCATAGTAATTTATGCATTCATATCAACAATTATAAGATATAATGGTATTTGAACATTTTTTGGAATCACAAATATATACAAATAATAAAAAGATTTTGGTACGCACTTAAATGTTTTGAAAAAACATTCAAATGAATTAAAAATAATAAAATAAAAAATACTTATATGGATATGTATATGAAAAGATTCCTTTTTTTTGTTTTTTATTTTTTCAAGGTTACTCTTTGTATAAAACATCAAGATCTTTATTTGTTCTTGTGACAAAATTGTTGATTATATAGAGCACTAGCTGACCCGACAGACGTTGTCCTGTCCAAATTTCTATGTTCCCTAAAATGTTTTTCCCGAAAACTCTCGTCCGCGTAGAATTTCTTTTTTTCCATGTTTTCCTTCATGTTGTTCCATCTAGACTATGCTTTTGACTCCTTCCGCTTCCTGTTGTCCCGTTATCCCGTTTTCCTGTTATCCCGTTTTTTATTTATCCTGTTATTCCATTTTCCCGTTATTCCCTTATCCTGTCATCCTGTTATCCCGTTTTGCTGTTTCTTCGTTATCCCGTTCCTCCCGTTATCTCGTTTTCTCTTCGTCCCGTTATCCCGTTCTCAAATTATCGTACTACAATTATTATATTTGATTGCCATCTTGCAATCTTGCGGATCTGTGGATAAAATAAAGTAATATAAACTGATAAAAAAGTAATTTTAATTACATGTTCCGATTTATGCTTAAATAACTTTTGTAAAATTGATTCCAGAATTTTTTTTGTGAAAAACAAATTTTAGACAATTTCATTATTAATAACATTGCTCTCCTTAACAATCTTGATAATAAAGTTAATAGTTTTCAAGAGAAATGATAAATAATAATTCAGGACACAGAGAGGCCGATGCAGCGCATGAGTCAGAGAGAGACGGCGATACTTAAAGGTAAGCGACGCATACTTGTGAGGGCGCGAAATTAACAATAAAAAAACAGGTAAGTAGATATGCTATACCATTACTGGGCCACCTCTCCGTTCATCGGTTACTCCCGCCATATGGTTCCCGCACCGCGGGGTAGGGAAAAAGGTGGGGGGGATGAGTGGCCTGTGATTGGTCGGAATGGTGGCAGCCATGTTGTGTATGGGAGTGTGTGATTGAGAGTGGGAGGTGGGGAGAGCTGTGATAGGTCGTGGGCGTGGTGATAGCCGCTGGCCGCTATCCAATAGCCGAGCAGCATATTGAAATGGGGGTGTCAACCAATATCCGTCAACGGCATTGGTCGGCGGAAGTGTCACGTGATCAGTGAA
>JAFIRS010007857.1:0-21315 GCA_018342105.1 Gonioctena quinquepunctata | reverse complement strand
AGTTTGGCCTAATTATTTATTTTTCCCCCCCGATATTGTTCAATCTTCCATAGCATCTTTCTAAAATTTCCCCCCAAAGGAAAAAAAATAATTTTATAAAATCTCAATTATATCACCATTAAATTTAGAGGTGGATATATGTTTAAGGTAATTATATACCGAATCGTAATTTTAAAAAAAATATATATTCCCCCATTTGAAATAAAAAAATTGATGCCTTCCTATCAAACCGGAAGGCATAATTTTTTTGTTTAATTGAATTCAGAAATCAAATCAAATACCAAATTTGAAACATTGGAAATTGGTTTGGGCCCCCCGGTATTTTGGGGGGGACGATATTTATCCCCCCGCCAAAAAAAAACCCCATGTTTTTTTAAAAATTCCCCCCTTTATACTTTTTAAAATTTGGAAAATCTCAAAAATTTAAAAAAGTGAAGGCCGGTTCGTGGTACTAGGATCTGAACCAACCTGTGCTAGGGAAGAAGAAAATTAATTTTTTTCTGACTAAAATTTTGATTCTCAAAAAATTCAAATTTAACATTTTGATACTCGAACTATATCCTTTTTCCCAAAAGCCCCCCCCCCCCCTTTTTTTTTGGAACGATTAAAATAAACAAGAAATTTGGAAACTAATAAAAAAGGTTTGTAAATTCCCCCATAGTGATGATAGTGAAAATTAAAGATGACGCCCAAAACCCCAAAGGGACCAATAATTTTAAAGGGAACCCTAGGAAAAGCGACCCCTTTTTTTTGGGTAAAAAAAACCTTTTAAAATACTAATTTTGTTTGTGTTAATGGCATTTTTGGGGAACCCCTTTGGGGAAAAAAAAAAACCGATGTTAATCAGTTAATACAAAAATTTCCCAAATTTTAAATCGCCTCTGGATGTTGTAAAAAATTTTTTTGTTTTCCCCCAATTCGACTTTTCGTAATTGTGTTTTTTTACATTTAAAATTTGTGTATTGTTGATCGAACGTTTGACTGTTTTAGCAGTTTTTTGGGGTTTTTTTTTTTTTGTACATTTTAATAATTTGTTAAACTTTTTGGGGGCCCGGAAGTTTGGGCTTCGGGGAAAAAATCGGAAAATTTAGGTTAAAAAGAAAAAGCGATCCAAAAACGGGGAAAAGGAAAAAAAATATTCATGCAGCAGAACGTTTTTTTTAAAGGGTTTGATCCCCGTTTCGAGGACTTATTTAAAGGGGCTTCTTCGAAAATTTGGGGAAAAAAAAGGGGAGTATAAAAAGGGGAAAAGATCTGGCAGACCACAAATTTCTGATTAAAAAAATGTATATACTGGCAGAAGTAATAGTTAACCCCCCTTCTTCAACAACTCACGTTGAATCTACCTGTGAAGTCGGTCGAAGTAAAGTACACAGGGTGTTGAAATAAAAACAAATTTCATCCAAAAAAATTAAAAAAAGGTTTTTCATCAACTCCCCAGACGACGACCCAGACCGAAGACAAAGAGTTTTTGTGAAAATATGGAAACTTAAATCAACCAAAAAGGAACTATGAAAAAAACAATTTGTTTTGGGGGCGAAAGTACTTTCCCCTAAAGGAAAATTTTAAATCCACAAAAGGGGTGGGTGGAACCACATCCCCCCCGTTTCGAAAAAACCCCTTTAAACCCCCCCAAAAAGGTGAATGTTTGGGCAGGTACCCGGGGGAAACCTTCCCCTTTTTTTAAATACTAAAACTGGTGAGGTTTATCTGGAGCTGTTGCAAAACGCAAGGGGAACCTTTAAACCCCCCGAAAGATAATCCAGATGAATTCGGCAATTTGGAAATAATTTTCCAACAGGATGGTGCTCCTCTACACTATTACTTTATTAGGAGGTATTTGGAAAAAAGATATCGGGTAGATGGATTGGACGACGAGGTTAAAGGGGGAAGGGCCGTCGATCCCCCGGCCCCACACCTTTGGATTTGTTTAAAGGGGGTACCTTAAATCGAAAAGGACCCAAAATTAACCCCCAAAAACCAATTGACGTTTTAAAACAACGTATTGTTGCAGAATGGGGGCCCCGTTTGGGGCGGCCCCTTTAAAAAAGAGGAAAAGGTTTAAAAAAATAAAATTTTTTTCCCTGTGGGGAAGTAAATGGAGGCACTTCGAGCAATTTCTTTGAGTAGAAACTGTTTTTTAAACCCCAAATAATATCATCTGAATAATTTTTAAATTTCAATGTTTACTAATGAGCCATTAAACTAAAAAACAAAAAAAAAAATTAAAATTATCTTGGGGATGGTTTTTTTTCGATCCTTTTTTAAAGAGGTGTCGCTTCCGTAGGGTTTCTTATTCTCACAATGGCCTTGTAACGTCATTTCGAGATTTCGTCATCTATCATGATAGGGAAGTTAAACCTTTAATATTCTTTTTCCGGAATTTCTTTTTTTATGTAAATGTTTCAATAAGGGGAATTGGGAGGGACTTTTGAGAAGTACTGTATTTGGAATTCTAGATGGGGTTGAAATTATAAGGATTGCACATATTATTAATCATTTTTTAAATTATGTTCCCCCCCCATGTATGTAACGGAACCTTTGAAATTTTTCCCCACCCCAAAATTATTAAATTCTGCACACGTGTTAAAAAACAAAAAAAAATACAATAATTTATGGCTATGACCTGATATTTCACCAAAATCTAAAAAAAAAGGTACATTACAATTTAAAAATTGAAGATATGGCGAATGCACTGGCTGGTCAAAAGCACATTAAAAAAAAAACTTTGTGAAAATTCCCCATCCCTTGTTGATGAATCAATCAAAGTTTTTTTTCCCCATTTTTTTTAAGTCTTCGTGACAATGGGGAATTTTTTGCAAGTTAAACACGTTTTTATTTGAATAGAAAGCCAAAACATAATTTTTCCCCTCCCCCAAACCCCCAAAACTAACGGAACCCCCCCTACAAACTTTCACCCCCCCATTTCACCCTTTTTTGGGGATAATTTCCCCAAAAACTGAAAAATATTTTTCTTTATTTGTAACAAACATTCCCAATAACAATTTTCATAACTCCAATTCAAAAACCAACGGAACCCCCCTACAAACTTTAAACCCCCCTTTTTTTTCTTAAGGGTTAATTTTTTTAAAAAACCTAAAAAACTTTTTTTTTTTTCGAAAAGAAAATTTCCATGACTCTAACTTCAAACGATGTTTTTAGAAAAATTTCCCCCCCTTTTACCCTTTAGGGGAGGGGAAATTTTTGGGGGGCTATACCCCCAAAAATTCGAAATTTTAATAGGGAAAATGGAACTTCCTTTTTTTTTTTTTTTGCTCGGGGAAAAATTTTGGTTCATAAAAAAATTTTTTTGGTCGTTAAAAAAATGATTAACGGAACCATTAATTCACCCCCTTTTTATTAGACCAAACCCCCATTTGTTTGCCGTTCATGAGGAGCAAGGTCTTTTTTAATGCATGGAAAAATTCTGACCCTCATTTTAATTTTTTGGGGAAAACATTTATATCGTCTTCGGCGTAGATCAGCGTAAAATTTCATAAAAAATCAATTGAGATAACAAAAAGTCATACTAAAAAAATTGGGGAAATTTTAATCGAAAAATGAACCCCCAAAAAAATGTTCTGAAGTGCATACTAGATGGAAAATAAATATTATATATACTTAAATCATTCAACCCTTGACCCAAAACACACTTTCACATCCCCCATTTTAGTCAGCAAAATCCTTTTTTACGGTTTAGAAAAGTAATGAAAATTTTCCCCACTAGTCCTGTAATTGTTTTCCCTAGTGAAATTTAAAATTTTTCTCCCCGGGGACGGTTTTAACGTATTAAAACCCCCAAAAAAAATAAAAAAATTTTTTTTTTAAAACAAAATTTTAAAAAAATCTTGTCGGGAATGTTTTTTCTTAAACCCATCAACGTTGATATCTAATTTTTGTTGTAGGACCATTTTTTTTTACTAATTATAGTTGATGATACATTTCCCTGTGTTGTAGCACTTAAAAAAAAATTTCCCCTTTCAATCATGCGGAATCCTTTTTTTTTTCTTTTATTGTTTCCCCCCAAGTATTGTTCTGCAATAGAAAACCCCTTTCCACCCCCCATGTTTTAAAAAGCGGCTGCAAAAACCCGGGGCCTTTTTGAAGTGGCATACGTTCTTCGAAAACAACCCCCCGTGTATTTGGGGCATCGGGCAATCTCAAAATGTTGCAATTGTAAAAATTTTGGGGAAACCTCGATTTCATAATGATAGAATTTAAAACTGGAATTATTCAAGGGGATTTAATTGGTTTTCCCCCAATTTCAAAACAATTCCACCCCCCCGTTTTCAACAAATTTTTTGGGGAGGTTGTTTCGCCCAAAACTTTTTTATTTTCTCAACAAGAATTTGCATTCTCTGCAGAAAAGAGGATTATAAAAACAAAAAAATATTGGAGTTTTTTTTTGGAAATAGTCGAAAAAGTGTATCTTGAAAATTCAAGAGAAAGGGGAAAAAATAGTTTGAGGAAAAATAAAAGATTGGGAAAGATTAAAATCAACTTCAACAACTTTTTAAAATTTTTCTTTTTTTGATGGAATAAAGAACAGAGATATACCGGGGGGCCCCCACTTACGACTATCCACCCAAAACTCCCCAAAAATTTTTTTTAAAAAAATCGCCGAGACACGTCGTTTTTTTTTTTTTGGAAAAAGGGGACCCCTTTTTGACAAAAAAGAAGGTATGTTTTTTAACCCCCACCCCCAAGGCCCCCTATTTTAAAGGGGGGAATGAGGGTCGTGTTTTTAATTGTAAGGAATTAATTTTTCTGATACTAGCAGTGCAAAATTTTCTGAATTTGAATGGGCTTTCCCCCTAATTATTCGAGTTCAAATGTTAAAATGACCCCCATTATTGTCCCCCCAGGTAGTACATTAGCCAAAATTATCCGCCGATTCCCCCATTTTTTTTACCAGTACACGTTTCAGTTTTTTTTGTCAATATGTTGGGGCCAAAGAAGCTAACCCCCTGAGAACCATTTTTTTGTAAAGTGAATAAAAAAGGCCCGTATTTAAAAAAATTCTACTTAAAAGGGTGGTTTAAAAAGACGAGAAAGTTAAATTTTTTTTATTTTGCTGCTCAAAATGAGGGCACGAGCAACAGCTCGGATCTTCAATGAGAAAACACAAAAAAAAAACGTAACTCACAAGTGAGTTTTTGGAAAAAAAATGGTTAAAAAAAGGGTTTTTTGGGTTTTTTTTAAAACACCCTAGATATATCTTGGGTCTTGTGGTAAAATTCCGTGAGACGGGAAATAAAGGGAAAAAAAAAAGAAGGGGATGGCGTCTGTTACAAACAAAAACCCAATCAAAAATAAAATTTTTTAGGACAAGTTGCAGGGGGACCCAACTTTTTTACACGGCAACTCAGGGCATCGGGCATATCGGAACTTACATAATGATGGTGTTAAAATTGCACAAATTTCATCCGTATAAAGTTGCATCTTCAGCATGAACTAATTTTAGGATAACTACACAGAGGAAAATTTTCAAAATGTAACAAGAATGACACAGGGGAAACCCCAAGGATTCATTAACCATATTTGTTCCCCGGGAAAAGGGTTAATTTTTTTTTTTGAAGGTTTGGGGGAAACAAACCATTGGATTTTTAAAACCCCATCAGAGAAGAGCACACAATGGCCTAAAAAATTGAATGGGGGCTGGGTTCCCCGGGTAAAAAAAATCTTTTGGGCCCCAAAATTTACCCCAAAGGGGATTTAAATGGGGGTTTTTTTGGAAAATCCAAAAAATCTATTAACCCACCTTTTTTGGGGTGCTTTTACGGACCATGATGATGATGTGATGATGATGGTAACCCCAAAACTATTGGCAGATAACATTCATTTCCAGCAAAAATGGGCCACCACCTCATTTCCCATTACAGGTGAGAGAAAGGGGGATCCCAAACTTTTTTTCCCAAAAAATGGATAGGTCGTCGAAGTTCCCCAAAGAATGGCTCGCACGCTCGCCGGACTTGGGGCCCAAGATTTTTTTTCCCTTTGGGGGATTTGGAAACCGTTTTTTTTAAAAAAACAACCTAAAATTACCTGAACGATTTGGAAAAAAAAAATTACCAGAGAAAAAACCTTTTCCCCAAAAGGGCGGGGGGGATTTGAAAAAAAACTCTACTACTGTCTGGGGGGGCAATGGCAGTCATTTTTTGAACATTTTCTGTGAATAATTGTTTTTTTAATCTATTTCGTATAAGATTTACTCTCAATTCACCAATGTACCATTTGAACTCAAAAACTCGCTTCCTTTCAAATTCAGAAAAGTTTGCAATTTCTATCAAGAATTATTTTTTTAATAGGAAAAAAGACCCCCCCTTTTCCCCTTTAAATTATGAGGGGTTGAGTAGGGTGTTGAAGATAACAAAATCTTCTTCTCGTCAAATGGTTCCCTTCCCCAAAAAAAAATCCCCGTGCCCTCGGCGATTTTTTTTAAAAAAAAATTTTTTGGGGGGGTTTTTGAGGGTGGATAGTCGTAAATTAACCACCCCCGGATAGATATATCGATTCCCCCACTCAAACTTGTATCAAGAATTTAATTAAAATTCAAGAGGGGCTCGTAGTTTTTTTCGTTATGGAGTATTTTCCAAACTTTCGTTCCTTTTTTTTTATGATAATCCTTATTAAAATGGAACAATAATTGACTACTCTTTCTTTAATTTCGGGGTTGGGGTTCCCCAATGTCTTCCAAAAGTCTTTGGGTTTTGGGTTAGTTTTTTTTGGGAAAATTGCTAACTAAAAAAATGGGTTTTCGTTTTCGAACTATTCTTTATTTAATGTCTACTTGACAACCTTTTAATATGGGAATTTTAAAGTAAAATGAATGCATTAGGGGGAAAAAATCAACAAATAACATTCTCCCGCCTCGATGAAGAACATTATTTTTTTTCCCCATTCGATTTTCTCATATCCAAGACGCATAACTTCGACACAGGCCTTCCGGGAACCCCCATTTTTTTTGGTTTTTTTTCAACCCCAAACGTATTCCCGTCTCTTCCGGAAAAAAAATTGGTGACTAATCCCTTTTTTCCAAACGTTCCAGGAACTTTTTTTATCTACGATGATCAATACATCATCCATTCTCTATGGCTTATTCTCAATGTGCCATTTTTTTCTCGTGTGTGATAAAAAGGGTAAATTCCTTATCCCTTTCCAACATTTATTGCTGAAATCCTGAGTAATTCTCCAAAATTTCCTCGAATGCCCCAGAAATCAGATGTGAAACTTTGCAAAAGTCTGTTCTCTGTTAGGCTGGAGCCCAAATAAAAAAATTATTCGGAGTTAAAGCCTGTCTTCGAAATCTAAAGAAACATCGGTTAAAGGTCTACAATTAACCATGTATTCAACTTCTAAGAATAATTGTTAAAACTTCTTCTGCTGGTGCTTGTTCTTTCAAAACCGCTTTTAGAGTCACTTCCAGATCTAATGAACCTTTCCCAGATGCCACCCATGTGTGATGTTCCTGGAGGGATTCCATTTCCAATAATTCCATTGAGAGACAATTTTTTTACGAATTCATCCTGGTTGAACTCTTGCCCCTAAATTCTTTCATCCTGTTCCTCTCAAATTGGGCCATCGCTAAAAAAAATTTACTTGCAACCCTTCTGGCACTCATTCTCTGAATTGCCATTTGGAAAATCTGTGGGGGAATTCGATTTCTAAATGTACTGCACGAACTGTCAGGTATGTGAAAATCATTCCCGTAACGTTTTTCTCTTCTTCTTCCTATTTTGACTTGATAAGGTCCAAAATAATCCATTCCACAGAAAGTGAATGGTCGGAAATATGGCATAGTTCTGGCATTAGGTAAATTTCCCATCACAGGTACTTTTGGGACTTTGAAAATCACGTCAAAAAAACTTTTTTTCCACTAGGTTTCTTAGCCCAACAATCCAATAGAATTGTCGCAATTCATTGATGACAGTCAAATTCCTGATGATTGAATTTCAAAGTGATATTGTTGGGCGAGAAGAAATATGTATACCTGTGTTTGCCATCTAAAATAATAGGATTATTTTGGAAATTAGGAATGTCTACATTATTCTGCTTCTCACTCTCAATTTCTTCCCATCTAAATATGTTTACATTTTTTCAGTTTATTTCCTTTGAAATCATCATTTTGTCCTATTCTATTGAGTTCTTCTCTGGAGAACAATGATTTTGGACTTCTTTCCACCATAATTTCTCAGCTTCTCTCAGTTCATCTGCAGAAACCTCAATACAAACATCTTTCTTCTTGACATCTCCTGATGAATTTCAAAACTTTTGCTGTACACCTAAGAGTTTACACCAAGAAAAATCTCATGACATCAGGCAATGGAAATTGTTTTGACTGATATCAGACTAATGAATTCTTTTTCATTTCTCGGTGTCGTGTCATGAACTCCATCATCTTGTGGCCAAGATTCTCGGGGTTGTTTCAGAAAATCTGGACCCTCAAACCAGTCTTTTTTTCATATTTGGATATAGTCTCCCTTGTGGCTCTGTCGGCTGAATTGAGCTTAGAAGGAATCCATCTCCAGTCATGACTGTTTGAATGTTCCAAAATTTTTTTGTATTCTGTTGGAAACAAATTGCTTGAGTCTATCCGTATCTGTCTTCACCCATGAAAGTACTATCTTTGAATCTGACCAGAAAGTTGTTTTTTCGATTGAAATTTCCAGGAATTTCTTGATAGAGTGCGTTAATTTACTTCCCATGAGAGCAGCTTCCAACTCAAGTCTTGGGATAGTCATCAATGGTTTCAGTGGCGCCACCTTACATTTGGAAGAGACGAAAGAAATGTGAACTTCGTTGTCAAGCTCAATTCTCAAATATACCACAGTTGCATGCTTTTGCTTGCGTCGAGAAAACGTAATTGAATCGATTTGGCATCCGGAATATTTGCAGAATAACATCTTGGTATCCTTATCTCTGGAATAGACTTTACTTTCGTAACCAAATTTTCCATTTTTAAATGTAATTTCGGAATTTTTTATCCCATCCAATTTTTTTGCGTCCATAAGTCTTGTAATATCATCCGTCCCTTGATTATGAGATGATTGATAAAACCCAGCGGATCGAATATGGTCATGATCAATCAAGCAATTGTCTTTTCGTAGGAATTTCAACAGAATCCAAAATTTCATATGATCCATTGTTGACGTTCAACTTGAATGTGAATTCATCGCTTTCTGCATCCCATTGAACACCCAGTGTACGTTAAATTGGTAACTGTGTGTCACTATTGAAATTCTTGAGTTTCTGGAGTCGTAAGTGTTCGGGTAATATCTGCATTATTTTTTTTGAATTTGAGAGCCAATTGCATATTTCAAATCTTCCTTTTTTGTGCACTTGTATTACATCATTTATCAGTTCTAAAGCTTCCTCTTCGTTATCGCAGCTATCGAGATAGTCATCTACATAATGTTTAGAGATAATAGCACTGCATGCTTTTGGATATTGTTCCATGTGATCTCTCGCATTTTTGTTCTTTACGTACTGTGCCAAACAGGGGGAACATGTTGCACCAAATATCATTACATTCATTTCGAATGTATCGGGTTCGCAATCTCTATCGAATCCTCTCCATAAGATGCGTTGAGCTGATCGATCTTTTTTTTTTCTGATAACGACTTGGTGAAACATTCCACGAATATCTCCACAAAAGGCTATCTTTCTCTGTCGAAATGTCCATAATATTCCCAAAATTGAAGAAAGAAGATCTGGTCCTGGATACAACATGTCATTCAAACTGAATCCGTGTGACTTTGCTGCAGCATCCAGAACTAGACGTATTTTGTCTGGTTTTTAACATTGCGAAGTGCGGCAGATACCAAACTGTCTTTGTTTCAAGAGTGATCTCTTCTTCGGGTAGTTTTCTCAGGTACCCTTTTGATAGGTATTCTTAATTTTTCTGACAATATGTTCGTCCAAATTCCATGTCTTTATCCATTTTTCTTTCCTGGAATCGCAAACGGTTGTATGCTATCTCCTTGCTATCAATTCCCCATTGTAAATGCAGCTGTTGATTGTTTTTCTATTTAATATAATTGCAACTTAAACTCAATGAATTTTCAAGTGTATTGAAATTGTTTTTTTATTTTTATTTTGACACATAAAAAAATTCCTTACAGCCAGCTGCACCCAGATTCTGCCAACTGAGGCTTGTTTCGCTTATATCCAAACCATCATTTGATACAGAAATGTAGAGGGATGAAAACATTCACAAAAATGCAACGCTGTCTCCCGGACTATATATACATTCAGGCTGGGCTCTATCCAAACGGCTGAATACGAAATCAGAATTCATGTTATAAATTAATAAAGCCACAAAATGCAAACAACTCACTTTCACACGACATATTCAGATTATGAAATCCATATTACGAACTTTAGGATCGTTCTGACAAGATTGATCTGACGTGCATTCTGATTCATAATCTAAAGTTTACGGATTATGATTCCATAATCCACGCTTCTGATTACAATTCGTGCCGACAGCAAAATGCTGCTTACAATGGGGAATTCTCCTTCAGACGATAATGAAGTATTTTTAACGAAATATCTTTGAAACGTCGCATTTTAGACTTATCATTTGAACCTTTTTCCCAAAAAAAATATTTCAAATACTTAAAAAAGAAAAATAAATATGGGGAATTACGATTTGAAGTGCTTTGTTTTTATTTCACCATTTGGCAACATCGACTGCAGATTTCATAAATAAAATAGGACAACTAATTCGTTACGTTGATAACGTAAACAAAGATGGATATATTTTGATCAGGTTAGAAACGTGCCATTCTGTTTATTTCTGTTCTATGCACCGCCAAGGAGGCAACGACCAAGGAATAAAGGAAGAGACCTCAGTTATTAAGGGTTATGTTTACATTTGGCTTGTAAAGTTGTTGAACTGAAATTTATATTTTGCCTTGGATTGTTTTTTTAACAGTTTGATTTTTAAATTACATAAACATCAAGTGTAGGTACATAATTTTGTTATCTCTCTGAAAAACTCAGACAAGTGGGTAAAAAACACGCTTCCTTCATAACTACTGATAAATCTTGTAAATAATTGATAAAGATAAATATCACTCAAAATTATGCGTTATTTTTGTGGTACCTACCCTGAATTGATGAAAAATATTAATCTTAAATAACTTAAAAACAATTTAAATGAGTACTCTTTACAAGCCACAAAGTATAAACAAAAAGTTGGGTTATATTGACAAATAACACGTGTAGTTTGTAAAAGTAGAGACAACAACGAACAAATATATGTTGTTCTTCTTCTAGCCTACTAGGCGCTGTTGTCAATTTGTGAACTAGAAACAAAGCCTTTAAAATTTAAAACCCCATATTTGAAAAATTATATAAACTCATAATCATTATGTTTGAATAGAAAAATCGAATTAAACGGTTTTCTTCACATAAAGGATTCAATATAAAATTGAACCAGAAAATGGTAGATCTCAGGTGAAAAACAACTACTTTCCTGGCAAATACCACGCAGATCGTTGAATGATATTCACCTGAAAATCCATGCATACTTCCATATAATATCAATGGACATTGAATGCAAATGTTTCTTCTGATAAGCCGATTATGTTTAATTTATGTCGTGTTCACCTAACAATCCGCATACCGGTTTCAGGCTTCTTGGCCCTCATCAGTACGGAGAGTCAACCAGCCAAAGGTCCAAAGAACTCTGGCTGAAGTGAGACACAACGTAAACAAACCATCATCGAGCTTATAAACCTATAGGTACGCCGGAAAAGATAAACTTTAACTGGCGGTACCTAGTGACAGAAAAACACTCGGAAAATCTCCCACCTCGATAGGTTTCTAAATAAAGATTCCTTCTCAGTAGGAGTGGCAAGCCCGTCTAGCATATAGTGAAAGATAAGTGCCATGTGAAGTGGAATGAATAGAAAATCGAATTAAACGGTTTTCTTCACATAAAGGATTCAATATAAAATTGAACCAGAAAATGGTAGATCTCAGGTGAAAAACAACTACTTTCCTGGCAAATACCACGCAGATCGTTGAATGATATTCACCTGAAAATCCATGCATACTTCCATATAATATCAATGGACATTGAATGCAAATGTTTCTTTCTGATAAGCTCGATTATGTTTAATTTATGTCGTGTTCACCTAACAATCCGCATACCGGTTTCAGGCTTCTTGGCCCTCATCAGTACGGAGTAGTCAACCAGCCAAAGGTCCAAAGAACTCTGGCTGAAGTGAGACACAACGTAAACAAACCATCATCGAGCTTATAACACCTATAGGTACGCCGGAAAAGATAAACTTTAACTGGCGGTACCTAGTGACAGAAAGAAACACTCCGAAAATCTCCCACCTCGATAGGTTTCAAATAAAAGATTCCTTCTCAGTAGGAGGGCAAGTCCGTCTAGCATATAGTGAAAGATAAGTGCCATGTGAAGTGGAATGAATAGAAAATCGAATTAAACGGTTTTCTTCACCAAAGGATTCAATATAAAATTGAACCAGAAAATGGTAGATCTCAGGTGAAAACAACTACTTTCCTGGCAAATACCACGCAGAACGTTGAATGATATTCACCTGAAAATCCATGAATACTTCCATATAATATCAATGGACATTGAATGCAAATGTTCTTTCTGATAAGCTCGATTATGTTTAATTTATGTCGGTTCACCTAACAATCCGCATACCGGTTTCAGGCTTCTTGGCCCTCATCAGTACGGGAGTAGTCAACCAGCCAAAGGTCCAAAGAACTCTGGCTGAAGTGAGACACAACGTAAACAAACCATCATCGAGCTTATAACACCTATAGGTACGCCGGAAAAGATAAACTTTAACTGGCGGTACCTAGTGACAGAAAGAAACACTCCGAAAATCTCCCACCTCGATAGGTTTCTAAATAAAAGATTCCTTCTCAGTAGGAGTGGCAAGCCCGTCTAGCATATAGTGAAAGATAAGTGCCATGTGAAGTGGACTGAATAGAAAAATGTTTGAACTTGCATTTGCTGTAGTAACCCAAATTGAGGGGAATTCATTTTCTGCATGCAATTAAATGATATCGTTCTCACCTAATAGGCCAGTAGATATAGACAATCAATTAACATTGATTCCAAAAGTTTTCAAACTTCAATGGTATATTAGTGCATTAATGAAAACAAACTATGAAATTTTGCAAAAGTCTGCGATGCTTTATTTTTGCACTGAAAATTGCAAAAGTTCTGCAACCTAGGCATACCTATAGAAAAGGTGTTTTACAACGTGCATTAAGTTTACAACCTTGTAAAAGTTACGGAACCTTGTTTTTTGTCATTTGTTTAAATTTTTCATTGTAATTTGTTCAAAAAAATCACAAAAGTTCTGCAAATTGGATAACTGAACGAAAAAACAGTTTGAAACATTCACGTACCTACATTTGCAACCATTTCTCAAAAAACGCATCATTTATTTATCAAACTTTTTATTCGGCGCTACCATTTTCAATACACACAAGGATTGAAATAATTACAAAAGTTTTTTATTGTGGTTGCAAATAAAGATGATATCGGTCTCAGTGGATATATAACTTTGCAACCTCATACAAAAAACGGAACCTATTTATCCACTGATATAATTTTTTTACATTTTTACAACTGCTGAAATAATTGCAAAAGTTCCGCAAATTGCAATTAAAATTACAACTGATATTTTACGTGACACAAGAGATTTGCAATCGTCATTTTTTTTGTATAAATAATTTGTTTGTTTTTTATAATTATGCCATAAGTAAACATTATGCAAATAGGTTCAAGGTATATATTAGACCTACATTTGTCTAATGTGGTCCATCGCGTATATCTGTTATATTTTGTACTGGTTGATTGAAATTGCCTCCAAAGAATAATACGTTTACGTAGTTAAACCATTACAAAATTTAAAACTACTTATCAATCTCAGAAGCAATCACTGTTCTCGAATAATCGGCGAAATAAATTTAATCTATTATTCTCGAATGCAACCATCGAAAGAGCACACAATTTTGCTAAAATCTGGTAAAAGACTATTGGAAGATATTAATTTTTTATTGCAATAGAAATGACATGCAATCATTCTTCCTTCAAAATGTTCACTTGTCACAACATGACTTTACAGCAATCGACGAGATTTTAAAATAAATCGATGCTCTATGAAAGTAAGGATATCAAAACGTTTTGCAAGTACATAATTTTCATCAACAAACAGAAACGTTGCTGAAAAATAAAAATATTTGAAATTGATATTACATCTCAAATTTGATTTTTACAGATATGTATTTTTTGAATTAAATAAAACTATAATTTACCTTTCCACTCGACTTTCTGCAATTGTGGTTTCGCATGAGAAATTCTATTGAAACCGAATGGCGGACTAAAATGTCATCATTCCTTGATTTTAAAAATTCTGTTAATAATAGGGAAAAACATGTTGGTAGGCAATTCAATTTCAGTTGTAGCTCCAGGACTATCACATGAATGTGCATTGTTTTTGGTATTCAGGTAATAAATCATGTTACTAAACTGATGTGCATTCATTACTCTGTGAACAAAACATTGTGACGTAACACAGTGTAGGTTAGTCGTACTAATGTACAACTGTACGAGTGTTTTTCGAATCTCAATATTTCCTCCATTTTTTATAAATCAAGAAAATTATGAAAATGTGTCGAGAGATTCTCGATCTTCCATCAAAAGTACCCAAGAGTATTTTTTATGCAAATTCCTAATTATAATATGATGTTCTGAATAGGCGAGATCACTGATTTCTGGAAAAAATACCACGATGTCCAGAACGATGAGAAAAGTGGTTGGATTTTTTTTCAATTTTTTTTTTCAAAGTAGTTTTTTCATTTTTTTTTTACCAAAGATATGTTTCTGTTTGAACACTGCGGAAACCCCTCTAGGATGTGACATAACAAGTACAGATCGCCGAGAGCGTAAGATAATTTCAGAGTTGCCAAGCGTTATTCATAATATTCCTTTACAATATGAGCAGGCCGAAAAAATAATGATATAGTTCGCGGTATACAGACATTTTATTATATATTCAAGAATAACTAAATCAAGAACAGCTATCATATGAGAAGTCTTCATTTCAATATAACACATGCAGACACAAGTTCTGATTCATTCATAGGATGAAACAGAATAACATTTTCTCAGTAATTCCCTAAAATAGTGACACTGGCAACTCGCCGATCGCCGATAGTGTAAGGAATTACAGCGTTGTCAAGCGTTATTAAAAATATTCATTCACATTGTGAGCAGGTCGAAAAAATAATGACATATCACTTACTTATTCAAGAATAACTGAATCAAGAACAGCTATCGAACACATCTCCATTTCGATATAACACATGCTGTCACAAGTTCAATTTTGTTCATAGGATGAAACAGAATAATGTTTCCTCAGAAGTTCCGCAAAATAGTGACACTGGCAACTCGGGAAAATGCCAAATCGATGGACTTATGACGTCAAAAGAAGCGGCAATAACGCTGTGTTTGAATGTCTCACTGAATTTCAGGGTTTCAGAGTAGCGTTTATTCGAATATTACACAATATCTTCTAGGAAAAACTATGCATACATGATATTGTATCACTATATTTCACCTTCAGGCACATATGAAGCAAATTTGTGATCTCGCCTATTCATCGAAAACGTTAGCTTTCAACATTGAATGATTTCACCTACCGTTGACGAGCTTCTTCTTGGTCGATAGTTAACTTGGTAAGACAATGGATGTCATTTATTAGGTATATCAAAATCTTTATTATTCAGATAACACAGGTGTTACAAAAATGAATATTTTTTTTTCCAATGTTCCGCATTGTTACATAGTTTGCAAATTATACTGCCACCAATTGGTAAGATTAGTTGTCTGCCCGATTAGCAAAACTCTTGCTTTTTTTGGTAGAGTACAAATACGAAAATATTTTTCTTTCAATTTCACCCCCATTTCCGTGTTGCAGTCGAGGTTGCAAATTAATGAAAACATTGTACGTCAGGACATCTCCACTTGCAACCATTATTTGAAACTTTTGTAATAATTCAGATAAGTACTTATTTTAATAAAAAAAAATTTTTTTGGAAAAATATTTTCCGTTTGACGCAAGACATTTCAAATTAAAACATTATTTTAGTTATTTTTTCGAGTTTGCAGAACTTTCGCAATTTTCATCGAAAATTTAGGACCAATAACAACTTTTTTTCGATAAAACAAACATTTCCGTTTTGTCAAGCTTGCAAAGTTACGAGGATGTAAATTGCAATTTTCAAAACTTCGAATGTTTGCAGAACTATTTAAAATTTTTTCGCGCTAATAATGTGAAAATTCATTAAATCCTGATTTTCAACATCTTCTGTTCAGAAAAAAGGGTTGCAAAATCAGACCAAATATCATGTGAAAGTCCTCTTCACTCTACTGAAGTTTTGAAACTCTTCTAATTATTATTAAATTTTGGGAAAATCATGTCTTTCTCTACTGGCCCATAAGCAGAGCGTCGCAGCACGTCGCAGCACAGTTTTAATTCGTTGGCTGGCATCATTGCTGTTTATCAACGCGCTCTGCTGCTCATTGGCCGGACAAGTGAAAATCCCATCGCGTCGCGTCGTATCGTACGCTGCAAGCAGCACCTTGTTGAAAAAATGTTATGCCATTTCTTGTTTGCGATTATAAAGTCAGTATGGATGGGGACAAAATTGATCATTTGAAAATTGTCAAATTTGTTTCTCAATTAGTGAGTTGAGAAGCACTTACTCGCGTCAAATTCTGTAATCACCTTGACATGTTCATGTGCATTCGCCTTTTCTGGTAGGATATGCACGGAAATCACAGTTTTGATTGTAATTCTGTATCTGTTTTCGGACTAACAGAGTACATTTGTAAATATGAATGCACGGTACGCACATAACTTTATTCTTTATAATAAAGCGGTGTCTACAAGATTCTCTGCAGTCTATTCTATATATAAGTCGCATAACCCTCTTCAGAGAGACAAATATTTTATTTAGTTTTGTGGTACAACCCCAAACAGCAATATTATAGGAAATATGGGTATATACAAGAGCAAAGTAAACATTCAATATTGAAATTGGACCTCAATTGTCTAATTGCGTAGTACCCAATGTTAACTTTCTTAATGACATGATTTATACCCGACTCCCAAGTCATTTTACCATCGATATATGTACCAAGGAATTTGGTGTTATCTGATGATTCAATTATTTCATCACCTACTCTAACATGAAAGTTATCAATTTTTTTATTCGTCCTGGAATAAAATTGCATCACAACAATTTTCTTTGCATTCACCAGCAAATAATTTTTGTGGCACCAATTTGTGAATTCAAGGCTCAATTTATTAAATTTTTCTTGGAGTTCCTCTGGGTTATCGGCATTTGCTGCGATCGTTGTATTATCTGCATACAAAACTACATAATCTGTCCTTATAGATGAAAAATGAGAGGACCATGTTGAACCAAAAGATCTATGCCATACTGCTGCGACTGAAAGTTGTCAACTTTAACATACAGTGCTTCTCAAAAGTCCTCTCCCCCCCCTCTTATTTTTGGAACGATTATACATAAACAAGTGAAATTTGGAAACTGAATATTAAAGGTTGTAAACTTCCCTACTAGTGATGATAGATGACGAAATCGTCAAAGATGACGTCACAAGGCCATTGACCAATAATTTTAAATGGAACCCTACGGCATGCGACACCTCTTTTAAAAGGTATCGAAAAAACCTGTTCAATGATTTGTGTTAATGGCACTTTTAATGGCTCATTAGTAAACATTAAAATTTAAATTCCATTCAGTATGATATTAATAACAGATTTAAGAATCAGTATCTACTTGAAGAAATTGCTCGAAGTGACCTCCATTTACTTTCTGACAGTGAAATATCTTATTTTTAAACTCTTCTCCTACTTTTGCAAATGTGTCTGCGGAAACAGCCTCACATTCTGCAACAATACGTTGTTTTAAAACGTCAATATTGTCAGGTTCAGTGGCGTAAGCCTTCGATTCAAAGTACCCCCACAGAAAAAAATCCAAAGGTGTGAGGTCCGGTGATCGAGCTGGCCATTCCGTTGAACCTCGTCGTCCAATCCATCTACCACGATACTCCTCATCCAAATACCGTCTTACTGCACCGTAATAGTGTGGAGGAGTACCATCCTGTTGGAATGTTATTTCCAAATTGCCGAATTCATCTGGATTATCTTCCAAAATTTCAAGGATTAACGGTTCTATTGCGTTTTGCAACAGCTCCAGATAAACCTCACCAGTTAAATTAGTATTTGAAAAAAGAGGCCCAACGATGTGGTTTCCCAGGATACCTGCCCAAACATTCACCTTCTGGAGAAATTGGGTATGTGTTTCACGAAACAGGTGAGGATTTGCGTCACTCC
The DNA here is from genome assembly GCA_018342105.1 of Gonioctena quinquepunctata. Taxonomy (NCBI): domain Eukaryota; kingdom Metazoa; phylum Arthropoda; class Insecta; order Coleoptera; family Chrysomelidae; genus Gonioctena; species Gonioctena quinquepunctata. The sequence continues at coordinate 2,890 of JAFIRS010007857.1, read as the reverse complement.
AATACCTCACATTCTGTGTACTTACATTTCCCTTTAGATAGAAAGTACTTTCGTCACTAAAACAAATTGTTTTGACATAGTCTGGCTGTTGGTTAATTTTAGTTTCCATATTTTCACAAAATTCTAGTCTTCGGTCTGGGTCGTCGTGTGAGAGTTGATGAACCATTTTTAATTTGTATGGATGAAATTTGATTTTTTTTTCAACACCCTGTGTACTGTACTTCGACTGACTTCACAGGTAGATGCAACGTGAGTTGTTGAAGAAGTAGGATTAACTATTACTTCTGCCAGTATATCAATTTTTGTCTTATCAGAAATTTGTGGTCCGCCAGATCGTTTCGCATCATTAATACTACCCGTTGTTTCAAACTTACGGAGGAGCTCCCTTAAAAAAGTCTTCGAAACGGGTTGATCGGGAAACCTCTCATTAAAAATGCGTTCTGCTGCATGAATATTTTGTCCAGTTTCACCAAGAATTAGGATCGCTGCTACTTGATCACCTAAAGCACGTACCATTTCGCTTCTTGAAGCACTAAAACGTTCGGACACGACAGTTTAACAAATTATTAGAATATACAAAAAGATTGAAAGTACCAAAAGCTGCTAAAACAGTTAAACGTTCGATCAACAATACACAAATTATTAAATGTACAAAAACTTGGACAATTACAAAAACGTCGAATTAGGGAGAATAACAAAAATGTCGGCTTATTTGACAACTATCCAGAGGCGGAGCTTGAATTTGGAATTTTAGTATTGACTGATTTAATTCATCACAGCTTTGCGTTTTTCAAAAGCGAGTTGCCAAAACTGCCATAAACACAAACAAAATTAGTATCATTGAATAGGTTTTTTCGATACCTTTTAAAAGAGGTGTCGCTTGCCATAGGGTTCCATTCGAAATTATTGGTCACAATGGCCTTGTGACGTCATCTTCGACGATTTCGTCATCTATAATCACTAGTAGGGAAGTTTACAACCTTTAATATTCAGTTTCCAAATTTCACTTGTTTATGTATAATCGTTCCAAAAATAAGAGGGGGGGAGGGGACTTTTGAGAAGCACTGTATATCTTCCTGAGAGTCAGGTATGATCTGAGCCACGAAAGAAAGGTACCCCTGTTTTTTGCATGTCGGGATCAATAATGTCGAATGCTTTTGATAAGTCAAAGAAAAGTGCACCGACATGTTGAAAAGGGAAACATTCTCAATTGAATATTGATAGAAAGATTTTTCTGTGAATTGAAAAATCCACGATTAAAATGAAGTTATTTTTGTGAATGTCTAACAGAAAACAACTACTTCCCCGGCTAAAGCCACGCTGGACATTGAACTACATCTGATAGATATTCTGAAAAAGCCCTAACTCAAAAGATAAGAATGTTTCCGTTTTCAACATGAATACCCCACAAGAGGTTATCTTGACGATGGAAGATAGTGACTAAAGTTTATCTTTCAGTCGCAGATGATTCCACATCTGATTTTATGAACATCCTGTTTATATTTTCAACAAATCAATGCACCGACATATTTCCTTCTATCAAGTGAGTCATAGACATACTTGATTAAAGTGTAAAATGCACTTTCCGTTGACTTACCTGGGTTGAAACCATGCTGGAGCTTGAATATTATGTCGAATTGTTCTAGGAACGCAAGCATTTTTACATAAACGGATCTTTCAATTATTTTACATGTGACTGTTGGAACTGTTACGGGACGGTAATTGTCAATAAGAGTTGAGTCATCTTTTTTTTAATATCGGTGTTACTGATCCAATTTTTAGTTTATCTGGAAACACTCCAGTTTCAATAGAATTAATTATTAAAAATTGCTAATGGTTCGCAGATTGAATTTCTGATGTTCCTTATTATTTTTGTGGAGATGCAATCTACTCCAACTGAGTTTGTGTTCTTGAAGTTACAAATAATTTCGATAACATCACTCGGATGCACTGGGGTAAAATAAAAAGTATGATCTACATGTTAGGTGGTGTAGTCATTGAACGATGTTGACTAAAAGTGTTCATTAATTGTATTCTTCGCTATGGTCAGAAAATATGATCCAAAAGCGTCGACAATTTTATTTTTATCATTTACAAGTTTGTTGTCTAATAATAATTCGCAATTTATATTTATATTTTGTTTTCCTCTTCCGGTTTTATTTTTGAACGTTCCTCATTTTTTTCTGTTTCTCATGTTGGTTCATGTTTGCTAGAGCACCCTGATTAAATGCATACTTTGCTTCATGTATTTTATAGAAGTAAGTAATCAAACCATATTCATAATCGGATTTAGGAAATGTGGAATAATCTGTATACTCTCTCATTTAGTAAGCTTTCGGTAATTGTAATGAATTATCTATTTTAGTGTTATATTCTTACCATGTTGATCAGTTTTATTGCATTTTAAACTAATCTCATTGTACCTTGTTCATATCTTCTATGTTAATTTTATAACTCGTATTTTATTATTTTATTATTGTATTGCATAACCTAGATTTATGATCTCCCCCATACCACGTACAAGCTGAATATTTCAGTTTCTGTGGTCTCCCCGTTTATTCACAAAACCTTCTATATTTCTTCCTTTGTTGAGAGCCAACCAAGAGCTAAACGAATAATCTTCATTTCAGGGCCTCGCCGCTGAAACATCAGCCAACGCCACAGTTCTAACGATCACAGCTTTCACCATCGAACGTTACGTCGCCATTTGCTTCCCATTCCTCTCCCACAAACTGTCAAAACTCAACCGGGCCATCAAATACATCGTCTACATATGGCTTATAGCCATGTGCCTGGCCATTCCGCAAGCCATATCGTTCGGCATCGTTTGCGAGCTATCCGATGGCCATCTAGTGGCTGACCACTGCATATGCATGGTGAAGAGGACCTT
>JAFIRS010007856.1:0-21318 GCA_018342105.1 Gonioctena quinquepunctata | reverse complement strand
AGATAACCTTTGTGGGTATTATGTTGAAAAGGAAACATTCTATCAGATGTAGTTCAATGTCCGCGGGTTTTTAGAGGAAAGAAGTTGTTTTCGTTAGACTTTCAAAAAAAAAAAACTTCATTTTACGGGTTTTTTTCAATTCACAAAAAAATCTTCATTCATATTTAATTGAGAATGTTTTCCTTTTCAACGCATTTTTTGTTGTTAACACATGGACCACAATCTGATGGATGATTTAGTGCCGTTCAAAAAGACCACACACTGGAAAACTTTTATCCACTATATGTATGTATGTATATATATATATATATATATATTTTATATATGTATATATGATAATATATACATATATACACATTTCATATATTAATTTTCTAATAACCTATAATTTCATCATTTTAGTTTTAAATTTAGTAAATTTTAAGAGTCATGAATGATTATAAAAATAAAATAAAAATTAATTTACCTAACTCCAATAATTTTTTCCCCGGTTTTTGTACATTATCATGGATTTTCATCACCCTTTTCATTTGATTATTGTCATGTTCAATCACGATGTCCCCAAATTATTTGAAAAGGTGAACCCTACAATTAATAAGTATTTTATTATTTACGTATTATTTAAAATTTTTATGTTACCCTTTTAATAATTTTGAAGTAAATTGTAGAAACGGGGGGCCGAAATACGGAAGATAACAAGGAGAAAGAGAGAGAGAGAGAGAGAGAAAAGAAAACGACAGAGAATAAAACGCGCCCCAAGGGAGAGAGAATGCCGCGATTAGTAGAGGGAGAAAAGAAAGGGAAAAAAGGAACGCTGCAATGACAACGAGCCAGCAACTATATAAAATACGACTCACCTTGTCGAGACCGTTCGCCTCGCCCGATCACACTTTTTCGTAACGCCTCGTCACGCATTCACCAGTCACTCCGTAAAAGGTGGTCGAGACCGTTCGCCTCGCCCGATCACACTTTTCGTAACGCTCTCGTCACGCATTCACCAGCTTACTCCCCAGTCAAGCGCGCGTAAAGAAGTTTTACTTCAAAATGTTATGATTTTTCCTATCGCTAGTTTGGTTTCATTTCCCCCTTCAACAAAAACCATCCAATGAGATTTTCACCTTTTTCATACGATGTAGAAAAACATAGTTCTGTTTTATGCCTGATTTTCAGGTTACCTCCAGTAGCTTTGGGTATGTACATTTATTTTGTAAACTAGCAATGAAACTTATTTCGAGGCCGTAATTAATATTAACCCCAAATAGTCAGGGACGTACCAAAGTTATGTTAAACTTTCTTTAGTCGTTCTTAGTAACGGAGCTCTAAAAAATGTATACGAAGTAAGAAAAGATACAAATTCTGAAGTGGTATTTTGGGGGTCACTCGATTCAAGACACAATAAATTTGTATATTATTGAACTTGAAAATAGGCCAATTCTGACACATTCCACCATTTTTCGAATTATTCAAAAGTTTGAGAAATGTGGATGTGTTCAGAACTCCCGGAAATGTGGAAATATTGATGAACCACGGGCAAAGCAAATTAATTAAGAGCGTCGAAATAGAGAAATAGATGTGTGTAGCGCTGTTGAAGCTAGTGAATCGCGCACGAGCCGACAAATTAATTGATCAAATTAATATGTATGACAGAACTGTTCGGAATATTTTGAAAAGGAATGGATACCATTGTTTCAAAGTACGAACAACGTAGGACATTTTGCCCGATGGCCACATTAGACGGATGGAATTTTAAAAAACCAAGATGGAAAAATAAAATGACAATGTTTTTTTTAAACGTATAACTTACAGGTGAGTTATCGTTTTCTCACATAGGCAACACAATACATCCGTTGTACGATATTGGTCTCGGAAAAATAAGCATCTGAGTATTCCTGTGCGTACTCAATACCCTCAAAAAATTAATCATAGGTTCCGTCTTTATCGATGGTAACCTAAACGCTGTCAAATGTCTACAGCTTTTATACGACAGTTCAGCAACTTCTTCTTAATTTTTTTTGTATTAGCTTGAGGCTGTCGTCAGCCGTCCTGCCTGTATTTGATTTGTTGAGTATATTGAAACTATTATCCTGTTTTGAGAATGGAATATTGGCGATAGAAAATAAGCGATACGCCCTCTACCGGCCTTCTTGAGAACTCGAGAATCACGGACAAAGTTTATTTACAAATATTTCCCGTACTTTTGGATGAGCCCTAATTTGCTATTAATTGATGATCTGACTTCATTCTGCCAATTAACGTCGAATATTTCCATACTCTCCAATTTCTAGTTCCTGTACGTGAGTTTTTTTCTGGTGGTAGTCTCTGCCGAACATGGGGAAATACAACTCATGTTGTTCAGTCTTTCATTTCTTTCAGGGGCACAGCTTTATATTTCTCTCTTGCAGAATGTTTCTGGGTATCCCAAACACACTTTACGTCAGTTTGAGAAATCAGTTTCAGCTCTTCCAAATTTTACCTGAAACAAAAACTATTAGAAAAAAGAATCACGGTTGGGCAATTCAAATATTGTTATCTTGTACAATATATCAACACAGCTGATAGGTGCTAGCATTTCCCACTATTTCCTGCTTTGCAAGAACAATGAAATGTATCAATCAAGGCTCTTCCATCTTGAATGATGAAGTTTCCATCTATCCATCTATCCATCGATCCATCTATCCATCTATCCTTCTATCCATCTATCCATCTATCCATCTATCCATCTATCCATCTATCCATCTATCCATCTATCCATCTATCCATCTATCCATCTATCCATCTATCCATCTATCCATCTATCCATCTATCCATCTATCCATCTATCCATCTATCCATCTATCCATCTATCCATCTATCCATCTATCCATCTATCCATCTATCCATCTATCCATCTATCCATCTATCCATCTATCCATCTATCCATCTATCCATCTATCCATCTATCCATCTATCCATCTATCCATCTATCCATCTATCCATCTATCCATCTATCCATCTATCCATCTATCCATCTATCCATCTATCCATCTATCCATCTATCCATCTATCCATCTATCCATCTATCCATCTATCCATCTATCCATCTATCCATCTATCCATCTATCCATCTATCCATCTATCCATCTATCCATCTATCCATCTATCCATCTATCCATCTATCCATCTATCCATCTATCCATCTATCCATCTATCCATCTATCCATCTATCCATCTATCCATCTATCCATCTATCCATCTATCCATCTATCCATCTATCCATCTATCCATCTATCCATCTATCCATCTATCCCTATCCTCTATCCATCTATCCATCTATCCATCTATCCATCTATCCATCTATCCATCTATCCATCTATCCATCTATCCATCTATCCATCTATCCATCTATCCATCTATCCATCTATCCATCTATCCATCTATCCATCTATCCATCTATCCATCTATCCATCTATCCATCTATCCATCTATCCATCTATCCATCTATCCATCTATCCATCTATCCATCTATCCATCTATCCATCTATCCATCTATCCATCTTTTTTTTTTTTTTTTTTTTTTTTCGAAGGGGTAAAAAATCTTCTGAAGACGCACCAGCCTGTTGTTCTATCGGCTGGCCAGTGTCGGATTCGGTTCCTAAGGAACCGCTTACCGACAAAAAAAATTTCCTTCAGTAGTTTGCATCTTTACCGACTAAAACCTCCCTCTCGTCTACCTCACCGCACCGGAATCCGTTTCGCATTTCTTCAGTGTGGTAGGCTGTTATTTACCTTTCTTTCTCTTTAGTCTCAATTATATGACGAATGACTTTATAAGTACTATTCCAGCCTTTTCTGATGTTATGCGATTCTCATCATATTTTCTGCATCAAACACTGTGCCTGCTTTCTACGTACTCTCTCTTCATGCACCTTGGACAAAAATAGCGTGTGTTCTGTATCGTCTATTTTTCGCAGTATGGGCACTTATTGGAGTCTGATCTTTCCTCTCGTACAAGTAGTTTCGGAAACAGCCATGTCCAGAAAGTGCTTGCGTCAGATAGTAGTCAACTTCTCCATGAACTCTATTTATCCAAGTTTCAATTTCGGTATAGCTGCCAAGTCCATCGTCCAAATGTTCCATTTCTCCAAGCCTCCTGCCATTTGGTCATGAGTGTTGCTCTGGCTGTGTTTTTGCCTCGCCATCGTATGTCTGCCGTTTTTCTTCAATAAGGGAGTTTCATGGGGTAGTCCTGCAAGGACACCTACCTTCTGCCGATACGGTTCTATATGCACCGCTATCCTGATGCACATTAATCTTTGATTCTCTGTAGTTTCTTTAGCAGTTTTTGTTTCCGGTAGCTGAGTGCCATACTGAGCTGGTAAAGAATCGGGGAATGTATCACACTTGAAAGAGTTCTCCTTTTGGATGATCTGGGTCCTCTTATGTTCGGAAGTAAACTGTCAAAGCTGCAATGGTCTTTTCTGCTTTTTCTACGGCTTTATTTATATGTTCGGCGTAGGTGAGTTTAGTATCCAACCATACCCTAGGTCGATTGCTTTGCTCAATTTTACTATTGTGCCCTGAACTTCAAACTGTATTGAGCTATTTTCCCTTCTCGTGGTGAGGGAGGACTGCCTCCGTTTTTTCGGGAAAGCTAGCTGTAGTCCTCTGCTTTCCATCCAGTTTACAACTCTCATGAGTGGATATTAGCCGTATTCATGAGTCTGTTCCCTTTTGCAACACTACCATGGCTACATCATCCGCGAAGCCTATTAATGTAATACCATCAGGCAATTCCACTTCAGCAGATCATCATATAAATATTCCAGAGTAGGCCTAAACTGATCCTGTGGAACGCCGCTGCTTAACGTCATAGTTTCGTTGGCCCCTTCAGCCTCCAGTATCACTTGCCTCTCCGATAGGTAGGACGCAAATGATACTCACCAGGTCTCCTCGATTTTCTTTTTCTCAGTGCTTCTAGGATCAGTTGCCATGATGCGCTATTGAATGCATTCTTGACATCCAAAGTGATCACTGCACACAGTCTCCGGTGGGCGTGGAGTAGGATACTGCATCACTAGCTATTTTGTCACATGGTTGATGGCGTCCACGTCTGTCGGCCTTCCCTGAAACCGTACTGTTTATCGCATAAATCTCCTGTGCGTGTCAATTCTTTCTTAAGCCTCCTAGTATCAACTTTCATACAACTTACCCTCTACGTCCAAGGCATATCGGCCTGTACGACGTGGGTTGTCTATTGGTTGTCCCCTTTCTTAACAGAACTATTCTTGCCCTCTTCCATTCAGCTGGGAAATTTGCTCTGTTTGCAAGCGCATTATATACTGTCAATATATCTTCAGGACGTTCTATTACTACTTGCTTTATTATCTCCGGTGGAATGTTTCCAGGTCCTGGCGCTTTTTTATTTTTCAGTTTACGCTTGCGGCTTGCAGTTCGTCTAGTGTAAAATTTAAAAATCTAGCATTAATCACAGTCAAAATCACAGGTTGGTGAACAGGAAATAGGTGGTTTGCTATTTCCTTCATCTTTGGTAACGTCATTTTGGTCGTGGCGGATATCCGATCATCCTCTCATGACTATTTTATACCCATCCCCAGATGTCATCATCTACTTCTTCACAAAGTGCCTTCCAGCTGGCTCTCTTTGCTTTTTAATGCAATTTCTCAGCATTGTCTTACTCTCCTTATACCCTCCCATAGCTGGAAATTTATTTGTGGTTGGTTTTTTTGCATTTCTAGTGTATGCCCTTCTTTTCCGTACGCATTCTTTTCGGATTTCTGATATTTCTTCAGTCCACCAGTATACTGGTTTACCCCTTTTGACTGATTTTCTCTTTGGCATAGATTTATCACATATTTCGACCAGGTTGTTAGACAAGCTTTCTGCAGAGTCTATTGCTCCCAGATCGCCCATTACTTGGATTGCATCTTGTAATTTTTTTTGATCCAGCTTTCTTACTTGCCAACCTTTGGTTCTCTGCTTACCTTCAAATACCCGTTTTTCATCTATCACATCAAAAATAATATAATTGTGGTCACTTAATGTTTCTTTTTCACTCACTTGCCAGTTATTAACGTTTATCATCATATCATTTGTCGCAATTGTTAGGTCCAGAATTGACGAGTAGTTTTGTCTCTGGAATGTAGGTTTAGTTCCTTGGTTTAAAATGACCAGGTCATTCGTGGCTATCCACTCGGTTACTACTTGACCTCGCCGGTCTGTAATATTCATGCCCCATTGCGGAGATTTCGCATTGAAGTCTCCAGCGATTATAGCCTTCCTCTTTTGGTTCTGACCAGCTCCCCAATCTCTCTAGAGTCACTTCAAGGTCATGCATATCATCGTTCCTGAGCAGTAGCAACTGTAGATTGTGAAACTACTGGTTGCCACGTACGTGAATCCAGGTCCATGTCCTTGTCCCTTTATTGCAAGGTCGCTGTCGGTAATTTTTATTGCAGTGTCTATATCCTCATCGAAAATCCAGTCCTTTCGATTTTTAATAGCATTCCGGTTGGGTTCCGAAATTATTATTATCCCTACTGCCAGTTCCTGGGCATTCGCTAGTGCCATGTCATGAGCTGGTCGGCTCCTATTTGCATTAATCTGGAGGATTTTAAGTTTGATCGGTATTTCCACGCGGTGTCTCTAAATTTTTCTATATGTCTTACACTTAGAGTAGCTGAATTGGTGACCATCTTCTTGCAGTGTATGCAGTATGCTTTATTCGTGCATTCTTTTGCCCTATGTCCACTCTTTGGAACATTTCTATACAGAGGTTTTCTGTCTGGCCCATTGCACTCCGCCTTGATATGCCCGTGTTCCCAGCATCTATAGCATCTGAGTTCCTCTCTCCTTTCAAAGATTCTGCAGTTGGTCCATCCTATTTTGATTTTTCCTATTTCTAGGAGCTTGTCTGCGTCTGCCTCTGACATTACCAGTGTCGCATTCTGTCTGTTTCCCAAATGCTGGTCGCAGGGCTCTCACCTCGAAAGTTTCCGATCTTGTGGGATTGTTTTGCAGACCTCTTCTTCAATTTCAACAGCGGTTACGGCCTGGTCCATATCTTTCAGGTGCAGAACTTTTATTCACCAGGACTGATGTCTTTGCACTTGGTAGTTTATCCCTGATCTCGTTTTTTTTAGAATTTCAGCTTTATCCGCCCCATTCCTTATCGTAAGGAGAAGTTTCCTTTCCTGGTCTTTATTATATCCCTCACGTCCACTCCTATATTACTGGGATTGACTGTTCCCTGACCGTTTTAAGAAGGTCTGCATATGATTTTCCCTCCATTTTGATAAGTACTGCATCTTGTTTAGGTTTTTTTCGGTGGGATAATCCACCTGTATTCTGTTTACTACTCTGAGAGTTGGCCTGAGTTGAGTCCTGAGTTGGGAGTTTCTGACTCTTTACTGGTTTGTATATTTTAACTTCCACGTTGGTATTAACGAAGAGGTACTCTACGATCCTCCCAAGCATCATCCCTCCTACTCCATTGAGCTCGGGTAGAGCCACTTTAGTTTTTTTGTTTTTAAGTATATGGTTCCTGATTTGAACGATGGATTGGAATACATCGATGTCTTCCACTTCCTTGGTGCCTATACCGTCGGTGGTTATGGGATAGTAAATATATCTAGGGGAACAGAGAAAACTACCATCCTCTCTTGGAAAACCTAGGGAATGGAGCATCATAGCCACATCCCCTTTGGTTTTATTTTGTCTTCTGAGCCCATCTTCTCCCCCGAACTTAGTGATTGCTGATGAGACCTCATTTTCTAGCGACCCGAATTTAGCATTGCATGGCAGTATGATATCGTACTCATTAGGAGCTTCCCATATGTGTCCACTTTCTACATTCATTTTTGGAAATATTTCATTTCCCCAATCTACTTCTGTTATCATCTGGAAGGTTTCGAAGTTCAGGTGCTGTGTCAACCCGTCCCTCCTCTCTTTTTTTTTTTTTTTTTTTCCATCTATCCATCTATCCATCTATCCATCTATCCATCTATCCATCTATCCATCTATCCATCTATCCTTCCACATAAAATTATATGTCCTGCGTATAAAACTGCTTCTCCCTCGGTGATACATCGGGAGATTTTCAGGTGATCGAAGAAAGCCATCAACCAAGTTTCATCGGTTTCAACAGGATGGTGTTTAAATCACAATGTACGAGCAATGACACAGTTTCCTGATCGTGTAATATCTACATATGATTTATCTCTGAATTATTTGTTTCTTTGGGGATATCTGAAAAAATCCACGTATCGACACGAATTTAAAAGAGCTTGATGCATTAAGGGGGAAAATTATGCCAACATTACGCCAAATCTACTCAGAGATATGAGAATATCTCTGTTCCACAGATTTGGCTATTGTTTGGCACGACAAGGATGGTTTATTTGAACCTTTTATACATTAGATTTGTAATGTTGATTTTTTAGAGTTACATTTTTTTAGTTTATTTCTCAGAAATAAACGTTTATGTTTTTTAATTTGTAGAATGTATTTTATTTTCAAAGCAGTTATGGCAAGAAGGAACCACAGCACTTATTTTCAGAAGAGCATAGCGGAAATTATTGCAGCTAATAATTTCTCGCATGCAATGGGCGTCGTAAACGGAATTCCCTTCCTGATAAGCCAGACATACACCTCTCCGCTAACATTTTGATACTGATATCTAGCTAGGAGTGGGGACAAACCAATGCAATCTAGTTGAATACTTGATTATCCATCGCATATATCTGTTAAGCCGGGATCCAACATCGCGAGGAGCGGCAATCCTGGATTGAGGGTTGAGTGTCAAGGTGCGGTTCCAGACGTGGACACGCAACGGTTGTAGTTTGTTTTAAGCCGGCAGTGTTGGCGTTAAAAATTTTAATAATTTGATTTAATTGCAATCACTCATTTGCTCTTCAATTCGCTTCCAGGCATCATGAATTAAATTCCTGTTTTTATGGTTTGGATCCCGTGGGTTCCAAATAATCGGCTCGGCTTCATGGAGGGATAAAAATTCCACTTCGTTCGACTCCATGGTGAAAGTTATATACCACGGCACTGACAGTACCACGCTCCTAGCCGCGTCGTTGGATCGGTATACACAGGCAGATTGAGAGCCGAAGTGAGTGGTCGTGTTCGCATAACCTCAATCTTTTAGTGCAAGTAAATCAAGAGAATATTATCACGAATTTTGCTGAATAAATCTCAAGTGTCAAACTCACATTGGTGAGATAAGAATTTTTTCTTAATTTTCTGAAAGGGCCGAAAATATAAGTAGGCCCTATTTGATATACCTCTTATTAACATAAAAAACATCACTTTGCTAAAAAAAAAGTGGTACGAGTGCAGTGATTAGGGTAGATATAGGACAGCGGGTGAGTAGGAGGCTGACTTCATACTTCCTAAGTCGGCTCCTACAGTGAACCCCTGTTCGATAGTCTCCAGACTAACTAATTTCGGCGACGCCCCATTGGGCGTGGCAAGACAATAGGAGTAGACTCGCCGAACAAAACCATCTGAGCACTTCATTCGAAGAAATCCATAGTCGGAGAAACAGCAAAATCCACCGTTTTCAACAAAATCGTCAAAATTCCGACAAATCCATTCGAGAATTTTTTCGAATGAACTAAGGAAACATGAAGGAACAAGAAAAGGAGCCACCCGATAAGGAAGAGCCCAAACAGGATGCAACTCCACAGGAAGACGAAAAAGGGACCCTCCCACTTGCAGAAGGAAGCCCAAGCCAAACAAGCAAGGATGAGTTGGTACAAACCAACGACGAGTTCCGACTCGAGAATTTGGAAGTAAACTTGGCCGAAAATACCGGAAACAAGGAAAACACATCCACCGAAAGCCAGAAAAACTCAGCAAGCCCAGCAACTTCCTATTCGGATGCCAAGTCAAACCTTGGCACACCGTCTACCACATACCCAAGAGTCCGCTTACGGCAGGTATCACAAGTATCCAAGCCAATCACCCCAGGAAGCACGGGGTCATCTACCAAAATTTGGAACTGTACCATGAACTGGAACAATGACCAACCACAATACAGCGGTAGGATGATCATAAACACAATTTAATTTTAATTTAATCTAAAGTTCAATCGTATGATCTTAGAACAAGAAAACAGCTACAGGAAAAACCCCAGGTTGCGGGGAATTACAGGAAATTTATAATTTTTTTAAGCTGTTATTTTTTTAATAACAATTTTTCCAGTATAAGAACATCATCAGTTGCAAATATAGGAATGATAACAGTACTATAATTATTGGAGTTAGGTCAAAAAATAGAAAGACACATACACTAAAGTAGGAGGCGTCTTAAAAAACGGAATTGTCAGAAAAACCAGGACTAACATGTTAACTAATGGCTACCTGCTAACACCAGCAGGGGCTGCCCCTTCGCCCCCTAGGGAGGGCAAGATTGCGGTTTAAAAAAAACACTTCTCCACTCCTATGCCAAACTCCTTTCCCTCTACACCACCACCAGGAAGAGGAACAAGAAAGGAGTACCCACATGTACATTGTATATAGTAGTTCTAAGTTTGAATGATTTGTATATATAGAAAATAAATTTTATTGATTGATTGATTATTGGATCGGTATACACGTGTTGAACGCCATCGTCCGAGCTCCTTTGACCGCGCCGACCGAAGATCGCCAATCCTGCCCTATCCGACGGCGCGAGAACTGGCAAGTTTGGCGCGAGGAGTGCCACTCCACGCGCCGTTGGATCCCGGCTTTATATTTCGTGCTGGTCGACTGGCTACAGTAGCTATCGTTCAAGCTCATTGTAAATCTTATATTCAGTTTATTTTCTTCCAAATCATTTATACCCCCCTCCCCCCCCCCACCCCCTCCCTTTATAGAGCAAAAACCTCTACAAACTGGACTATATGGGGTGCAGCAAAGAAAGGACAGTGTACTAGTTAGATCTGAATAGTTTTGGCAACATTGATAACTTTTTGCCTAAAATTAGGAAAATACGGATAGGTTTACAGTGTATTCAGGAGCTACATTGAAAATATATCGGGAATTGCGTGTCCTCGTAGATTGAAAAACATATACACATCACCCAGTCTGAAATATGTTAAAGAGTTGAATCCAATTCAAAATATTTCTAAAAAGTAACAAGTTATTGCAAATACACCTGAATATTTTCGGAAATCAATAATATTTTGAATAATTTGGTTTCAGGTTATCATGAAACGTCTTGTAGAAACTTCTTGGTTGAATGCAATTCTGGAGAAGTATCCAAAGTTATAGAATATTTGAGAAAACATAATGTGAACGTGAATGTGACTGACGCTTCTGGTAATAGTGGTTTGTTTTATGCCGTTGCAAAATATAGAAGCGACGTTATTCGAATGTTAGTAAACTTTGGTGCAAATCTGGATCAGATGAACGATGAAGGATTAACTCCGTTGAATCTGAGCATCCTGTGTTATTTAGCCCAGAAAAACGATATTGATGATTGGGAGGCTTGTTTCTTGTCTCCCACCATCACGCTACCGAATGAGCAGACCGATGTAATGAAATGGCACATGAGTAAGGCATTATTCACTCTTAATAATCTGAAGGAGAACAGAGATAGGAGGGAGAAAAAAATAACAGGGGAAAAGTTGAAGTCCGACTCATCCAAATTCAAAGGCAAGCAATACGTTTTCGATACATCATTTAGGGAATGTCAAATAGATGAGAAAGCAGAATCTCAGAAAAGTGAAAAGTCCCCTTTTTGTATGCGCCCTTCAATATTCGTAGATCCCGGAGGAGAATACGCGGAGAATACTATTAGCACACTTTTGGAATGTGGAGCTGATCCGAACGTAGGGGAAGCACCCTTACCACCTTTGATCATGTCGATGTTCTCCGAAAACATGAATATTGTTCTGAAACTTCTGGAAGCGGGTGCAGATATACACGTCGTTACACCGGACGAGAATCTCACATGTCTTCATCTCATTGCTTCTTCACCATGTTCGCTAGAAAATGTGATGATTTGTAATCAACTGTCACAGTATTTGTGCGATCCCAACGCAAGTGCCAATGCCAACCACTGGCCTGAGCAGAAATTGGTAGAACGGTCATTTTGCCACGTTTTTATTAACTCGCTTTCTTGTCTGTTGGTATGTTCGGTACACATTTTGCAATCGATTTTGAACTTCCCGATGAGCTAGAGACTTGAAACATAGCTCAGAACTGGATGACAATGCAATATTAACTCCCTTTCTTGTCTGTCTCTTTGTTTGTAATAATAATAGTAGTAATAATAGTAGTAAGGAACAATCGATTTTAAACTAACTTCTCGATGAGCTAGAGACTTGAAAACATAGCTCAGAGCTGGATGACAATGCAATATCAACTTGCTTTCTAGTCTGGCTGTTTGTTTGCCTGAAATGATAATAATAATAATAATTAAATGATAATAAAAATAATTAAATAATAATAATAATGAGTAATAGAAACATTGTGGTATTTCAGAAGAATTTTTTAAATTATAAAAAAAAACATTTTCGAGCGGGATTCGAACCTGCGTCCTTTAGATCTCTATTCATTCGCTATACCAACTGAGCTATCGAAGACACAATGTTCCATCTGCTCAGTTGGTTAGAGCATAGCTGAGAGATCCATATGTTGCAGGTTCGATTCCTGCTCAAAGATGTTTTTTTTTCTATAATTTAAAAAACTCGTCTGAAATGCCACCATTTTTTCATTACTCATATTTCCCCTTTTCGCAATGTATATTTGGCAATCTTGTTCAGTGGTTGGAGTTCAAACGCCCGAAACTTGACTGAAACCGGCATGAGATTCTTTCTACCTCATTAATCCATCCCAACAACAAACTAACATTAAATTCTAGGAAAAAGCGATCTCCGAGGCGCAGATGGAACCTTGTGTTTTCGATAGCTCAGTTGGTGAGCATATGACTAGAGATCTAAAGGACGCGCAGGTTCGAATCCTGCTCGAAGATAGTTTTACTTGAATGGCCCCCCAGTGGACAAGTAATGTAATCGTTCTAAAAAAGATCGAGATATCGACGGAACGATTGAAACCATTTCTAGAGTGAAGTCTGTTTGTCTGTATGTATGTGGGTCTGTCTGTAATCTTCCTCGATAATTGCCGAACCGTTTGACCAATCAAGCTGTGATTTGGTATGAAGATACAGTTTCTGCCCCGAATGCGATCATTGGGTTTTGGCTGTCATCTGTCAAATGGAAGTGTCACTATTGAAAATGACAGGACTATAGCACACGTAACTTGAAAGCCCTTAAAAAACTGTATCCAGAACAGTCAAAATTATTTCTCCAACTGATATCTGTCAAAAATTTGAAATTGTCAAAGTTCAAAACTTTGCCATTCAATTATTCAAAATCTATCCCATGGATTAGAACTAAATTCGGTAAGGAGCAACACAACAAAATAATCAAATTAAGTCTGCACTTGGAGCTTTCCTCCGTTTTCCAGTCTGGCGCTACGAATGTGTTATTCTTCTCCTGGGCATTACCATCCGAGACGGCCGCTCCCCCGGGCTTTGACTAAGACGATCCGCGTTTAGTGCAGGACCGCTGGGGTCAAATATCTCACTTGGTCAATTGAATGTTGAATTGACCGTATAGTCCTACAAATGTTTTATCTGGGGTGTCCCACATCTGATTTTTTTTCTATAATTTTAAAAATTCACCTGAATTTATTTTATTTTTATTTATTTATTTATTGAACCCCATTGCATGGATTCAATACAATTTACAATTTATAATTACAATTAACAATTTCAGTTAACAATTTACAATAACTACGTGATTACCATGTTTACAATGTTCGGTCCATTAGTATAATATAATAATTTTCTGACATATACGTTTATACAATCTATTGTATGCACCTAGGTGTTACAACACCTGTATGTGCCTTAAGATTGCATACGGAGCATATAGTTAGTTAATTGAATTGCAATCATAAACTTAATTTACCATAACATAAATATGTGATTGAAATATAAAATTTATAGCCAATATAAATTAAAATTTGAAATATTTTATTACTGCTTGTTGAGAGGTATTAGATGATATTTCTGAATGTTTCGAGGTTGATGACAATGTATGTTTACATTGTTTCTTAAAAATGTTCAATTTGTTTATATTTCTAATATGTATGGGCAACATATTATAAAATTTAGGAGCTAAGTAGTTCAGGTTAAGGGTTGAATTGCATTGTGGAATTTTCAATAGTTTTTTGGTGTTCGATCTGGTAGAATACTGATGATCAATGAATTTTTTTAAATTCTGTGATTTATAAAAATAAGAACATGATAAATGGATATATAGGCAACTCATATCACAGATACTCTCGTTGTATAATAGACTGGTAGCATATAATCTGTTTTTGTTGAAAATTATTTTCAAGATGTAATTTTGTATTACCTGAAATGGTTTTGTGTTGTTTTTGTATGTTCCACCTCACACTATTATACCATACCTAATAAGTGACTCTATCAAAGTTTTATAGACAGTGATTAACAATTTAGTGCTCAAAAACTCTCGTAAAATGTAGAACTTTCTAAGTTTATGTGGTCTGTCCATTTAAGATTTTGTTTTTATTATACCATACCTAATAAGTGACTCTATCAATGTTTTATAGACAGTAATTAACAATTTAGTGCTCAAAAACTCTTGTAAATGTAGAACTTTCTAATCAATTTCCGAATTTTATTAGGTAGATAGTTTATATGGTCTGTCCATTTGAGATTTTGATCAATTATCACACCTAGATACTTTGTTTTTGATATTGATGTTATTTCAAAATTTGTGTTTTTTTCTACTAATATTTTATTATACGTAGGTCTGTCAGCATTTGTTAATGAGAAAGCTATAGTAATTTGTTTTAGTTATGTTCAATGATAGTTTGAAGGTTTGTAGCCAGTTTTTCATCTTCTTCATACCTTCTTTTACATGTTTTTCGGCTTCTTCCCAGTTTTCTCCCGTGAATATGACAGCTATATCATCTGCGTGAGATAGTATTTTACCTTCAATATTTGTGTTAAGTAGGGAGTTTATATATGTTATGAAAAGGATTGGTCCCAGGATTGTACCTTGTGGAACACCGATCTTTATTTTTTGAGGTGAACTGATGCTTTCATTAATTCTTACGTATTGATCTCTATTTGAAAGGTAATTTTTGAAAATTTCCAATACAGTACCCCTGACTCCAGAGTGGTTTGATACATCTGTAAGTTTTTCATGGGGTACTGTATCGAATGCCTTCGCCAGGTCTATAAAAACTACTATTGCTTGTTTGTTGTTGTTGAGATTATGTGTTATTTCTGATGTTAGACTGTATATTGCATCTGTAGTGCTTTTTTCTTGTGTGAAACCAAATTGATTTTCAGATAATAAGTTATTAGATTTCAAAAAGTTGGTTAATCTGGTTTTTAGACATTTTTCAAATATTTTGGCAAAGTTATTTATTAGGCTTATTGGGCGATAATTTTCAATTTTGTTCTTTTGTCCGGACTTATGTATTGGTGTTACTATGGATGTTTTGAAGTAGGATGGGATTTGCCAAGAGGTGAACATAAGATTGATAATGTGAGTTAGAGGTTTTTCAATGTGAAGATGGGTGAACTTGATGATTTCACTTTTAATTCCGTTTTTGCCCGGGGCAGAGTTATTTTTTAAATTGTTGATTTGTTCAATCACTTCATTTTCATTCACTGGTTTTGAAAACATTGATAAAATGGGGTACAGGTTTTGTGCATAATCAATTTTTTTCTCCATTTCAGTGCCTATATTAATGAAGTAATTATTACAGAAATTAGCTATTTCGATATTATTAATGAACTCATGACCATTTTCATCTGTTATATTGAGAGTTGTTTTTTTTACTCTTTTCTTTTGTAGCGTCTGCCATTATTTTATACATTTTTTTTATATTTGTTTTGTTGTCATCTATTTTCTGTTTATAATGTTTGAATTTTTGGGTTTTTATTAATTTATTGCATAGTTACGATAATGTTTATATTCTGCTTCTAATTCTGGACTATGATTTTATTTTTTTTAATTTTAATTTTTTTATAAGCCATCTGAAATCCAATCTTTAATTTTCTTGTGTTTGCTATTTTTTATCATGCGTTTTGTTGTACATGATTTCCTTGAAGCTTTTAATAAAGTTTTCTGTAGCTAAGTGAACGCAGTTACATTGGATAACTTCATGCCAACGTGTTTTAGAGATTTTTTGTTTTAGTTTGTTATAGTTTATGTATTCATATGAGTTTGGTCCGTTGTTTTGGTAACTTGGATTAATTCTGCTTATATAAATCATTACTGGCAGATGATCAGTTACATCATTATCTAATCTGAAAGATTTTAATTTCAATGTATTTATTTTTAATTTTTGTCTAGCAAAGATGTGATCGAGACAAGCTAACAGACGAGTAGGGGATTATGTAGGGAGCGAATCAATGCCGTCCCATTAAAGATATGAAATGACACCATTTTTTCATATATATATATATATATATATATACATATATATATATATATATATATATATATATATATATATATATATATATATATATATATATATATATATATATTCACAGATGCTATTTTCCCTTTTAGCAATAATAATAATAGTAGGGAGTAAACGATTTTAACCTGACTTTCCGAAGACCTAGAGATTTCAAACTTGGAACATAGCTCAGAAGTGGATGACAAACAAACACACAGACATATATGATGAGGCGAAGAGAAACTGAAATGAACCTGAAACTTGTCACATGTCTCTGTCATAATCTCATCAAAATGTTCAAAATCGATTGCACAATTTCAGACAAAACAAAAAAGAAGAAAATGATTATTTCAATATATATTTTTTAATATACGACGTTTTTAAAACGGACTAAAAAGTATAAAATAATTTCTCCTAGCTCCATACAGATTTATTACCCCATACAAATTCCTTGCCGCAGAGAGATTGTTCTGATGATTTGTGATTGAATTTTTAATAACTCTGGTTATTTTTTGAGAATTCTAGAAACCAATAGAAACTTTCAATTCCACTCATTCATATACGTTTTGGCCAATCAAAACATTATTATTGTGATTATTTTTTGACATTTCTTTAAACCAATGAAAACTATCAATTCAAATCATTCATGTACGTTTTGCCAATCAAAACATTATTATAGTGGGAATATTCTACCTAGAAAATTGCCGCGGGAATAATTTGAGGTATTTTGTTTTTATTGTCTGACAACGTATACTTTTAATTTGACGTCTGTCATCAATTCGCATGAAAGTGAGAAATTAATAAAAACCGGTTTAGTACATTGTATCATTGTGCGAGGAAATGTGTTTATGATCGTAACATCAAAAAATAATCAGTAGTAATACCACTAGTGACTGAATTTTCGCGATAAGTGTGTCGATTTATTTCTAAACGTTGCTTGAAAACACCACGAGTCCGTAGGACGAGTGGTGTTTTCTCTAAGCAACTTAGTTGAGTTTAGAAATAAAAGACAGACTTATAAGATAAATTCGATCACGAGTGGTATTTTATTAGACTATTTCACGAACAAAGTGAAAGGTCAAAAAAATTTAATTCGGCAGAATGAGAGGGAGAAATTTAATAATAATAAATAATTCAAATTTAATTATAATCATGAAATATTTATTTTAACTATAAACAATTTGTTAAAATTATTATTTGTTACCTATAACAATAAATAATTCTTTATGAACACGAACATAATACATTACTCTCGACTATAATTATTATAAATGGTGCAATTGTAAAATTTTTGAATAGTATCACCGTTATTAGGTGGGTACAATGTATTGTTGGTATTATTGTTTGTTGTTCATCTCTTATGTATGCCTATTTTAGTTGAATCCGCACGCCTATGCGTGATCGGTTGTTCTTCGTCGATATAGCGGCGATGTCACTACTGTCAAAAAGAATTGACTGAATAGATACTCTTGTCAACGTAAGCAATCAAAAAGAATAAGTTAACACAACGTGGAGTGCTGTCTTATTCAAAACCTCATTTTTGGAAACGAGTTACCACAACTCGTCGATCAAACCAACGCGGACGAACGTCCCAAAAATACATGGTCCTAACGAGCCGCATCGAAATACCAGCCGAGACGAAGCAGTGAAAAGAGCCGCCTAGCATCAAGCGAATTCAACGCCCTACCAGTGTAGTGAGTCACCCTCTTCCTTCCTATCACATCATCTTATTCCAATCTTTATTGCTTTATTTGGAGAGTTGCGGTGTGTGAACGTTTGAATCTCTTATTTATTAAAATGGCAGATCTAAATGCACTGAAGTTGAAAAGAGGCCAAATTAAAGCTAGGGTCACCCGATTTCAAAGTTTTTTGAACGCTTTCAACCCGGAAACGAATGATATTGATGAATTGAAAACTAGGTTAGAATCACACGAGCCACTGTTAGAGCAATTTGAATCGATTCAAAATGAAATTGAAGCGATAGATAACGTTATTCAGGAGCAAGAACGGGAGATGTTTGAAGATTCGTACTTCAAGACTATTGCTCAAGCGAAAAGCATAATTATATCGGAATTCAATAAATTCGAAGCTCAAATTAAACAGACTCCAAATTCGTCCTCTAGCCAAGGAGGAAACGGTGTTAATGTTGATAGTATTAATGATTATAATAATGCACAAGCGCAAGGTCGCGTTAAATTGCCACAACTAAGTCTACCCGATTTTTACGGGCATTATAATCAATGGATGGCTTTCAGGGACACCTTCAACTCATTAATCGATGACAATAAATCGTTATCAGACATACAAAAATTTCATTATTTGCATTCGTGTGTAAAAGGAGAGGCCGCGCAAGTCATACACTCACTCGAAGTTACCAATGCGAATTATTCTATGGTCTGGACTATGCTGAAGGAACGCTTCGAGAATAACAAACTCATAATACACACTCACATCAAAGCAATTTTTGAGCTATATCCCGTAAAAGTTGAGTCTCATGTATATCTAAGAAAGCTTCTCGACAACTTTAACAAAAATCTACGTGCCCTGAAGGCATTAAAGGAACCTATTGAAAAATGGGATACTCTTCTCATTTACATTTTATCATCGAAACTTGATCCCATTAGCAAAAGGGAATGGGAAGTAACAGCCAGTGATTCCCCAAAACTAGCGGAATTGACAGAGTTTCTGACGAAACGCTGTCAATTACTAGAGACGATTGAAAATAAAACCAAGACTCCAAAACCGGGTGTTTCGAATCGCGAAGAAAAAACTCACTCGAACCGCGAAGAAAAATCTCAATCTCACTTATCCATGCAAAGAATATCTTGTTCTTTTTGCCAGCAACCTCATTTCAATTCCCAATGCGATAAATTTATAAAAATGTCCATTCCTAGTAAATACGCAGAAGTAAAAAAGCTAAAGCTATGTTCTAATTGTTTGAGGCCAAATCACTTCCAACAAAACTGCCGTTCATCCAACTGTCGTTTCTGTAATGGAAAACATCACTCCCTTTTACACTCTCCGCACGCCAATGGCACCGCGCGTTCAACAGACAACAATGTACAGTCGACATCGACCGATGAATCACGACAGCTAAGCGAAGGCGATCACGGTGAAACTACGCAAGTGCAGCATTCGCTGGCTACCATGAAAATCGAAGACAGGGGCGCACATAGAGAAACTAAAAATAAAGAGAGTTGTCAAACCTGCAGTAAAAGTTGGCACCACGTTTAGACAGTGGCGACATATCTCGCAACTGGCCGAACTAAATACAGTTGGTAATACCGATTGAAATAAGGCGGGTTTTTCAAATGTGTTACTTTTATATGATTGATATGATATATATTTTATAAGTGATCGATTTGCCATTCTTGTATTCCATATGAATGGTTGTATCATATGAAATACAGAAAGGCAAATCGATAACTAATAAAATATATACAGTAATCGATTCGTAGAATCTGTTGGATTCGTTCGTGGTTAAAATAAAGTTTCAAAGTAAATCTTTATTTAATGATATCAGAACAAAATTAAAGATCTTATAAGACAAGAATAATAACTATAAAACACATTTTATTGTATCTAGGACAAGGTACAACTACAGACAAAACAATAATAAAACTACAGACAAAACTAAATTAAAATATTCTTCAGTCTCATCATCAAATCAACCAAAATAAAAACAAATTACATTTACAACAAACCTTCAATAATTTTGTTAATTTATTAGCACAAAGGGAGAACGAGTAGGTATACCTAACAATTACTCCAGTTTGATGATAATCTTCGTACTTCCTCAAATGGTGATAGGAAATGGAAACTTCTTCTTCTGCAGGTGCCATCTCCATTTAATGAAGGTTGGCGACAATTTCGGCATACTTATTGCGGTCCTGAGTGGTACGAATTAAAGATGATGTGTTCATACCGGTCCAGTCGCGTATGTTTCTTAACCATGAATGTTGTCTGCGTCCAGGACCACGTTTTCCTTCGATTTTTCCTTCTATTATTAATTTAAGTATAGTATACTTGTTATTACGGTATATGTGGCCCAGATAAGCGGTCTTTCTTCGCTTTATTGTTGTAATTAACTCTCTCTCCCTTCCCATACGTCTAAGCACTTCATCGTTAGGTATATGTTGAGTCCATGATATTTTTAGTATTCTGCGGAAGATCCACATTTCAAACGCCTCGATTCTGTTCATGGTGTCCACTTTTAATGTCCATGTTTCTGCTCCATACAAGAGAACTGAGTGCACGTATGCCTTTACAAAACGGTATCTTAAGTTTAAGTTCAGGGTTGCGTTACATAATAGGCTTTTCATCTTTAGGAATATGGCTCTAGCTTGTTCTATACGTGATCTTACTTCGACGTCAGGGTCTACATTTGTCGTTATGTTGCTGCCAAGATATTTGAATTTCTCTACTTTCTCTATTGCGGTATCGTAGATGTTTATGTTCAGTTGTGGGTTTGGAAATCTTGTTATGGCCATTACTTTTGTTTTGTTACATTAATTTTCATGCCTAATTGATCTCCCACTTCTACAACTTTGTTGATTAGGCGTTGAAGGGCTTCTGGATTGTCTGCAATGATAACCGTGTCGTCTGCATAACGTATGTTGTTTAATGTCCTGCCATTAATTTTTATTCCATCCTCGTCATCGCCTATTGCTTGGTTAAATATGTGCTCAGAGTATATATTAAACAGTATTGGTGACAGAACACAACCTTGTCGTACTCCCTTTTCTATATACACCGGTTCCGATGTCGTTTGTCCACATCTAACCGTTTGCTTCTTGGTTCCAATAGAGATTCTTTC
>JAFIRS010007855.1:0-21321 GCA_018342105.1 Gonioctena quinquepunctata | reverse complement strand
CATGGTGAAAATGGCTTACGGACCTATATCAGTACAAGTATAAGTTTCTCACTTTTCTCCGTATTGCCGAACGAAAAACTATGGGACAAATAAAAAAGAGTATACAATTGGAATAGGTCTAATGAAGTAATGGATATCGAAAATTTATCAAGTCCTGTACTGCACTCGATTAAACAGATGTTGAGTTCCTAGTAATCCAATAAATGCATTCGTAATGAGAAATAAGAGGAAGAGTTTTTTTATATACGACCGAGAATACTAATTATTTCTAAATATGCATGTTTATTATTCATTAGAAATATTCAATTAGATATGATCGAATTTTATTTATGCCTTATTCTGTTCCATTAGATGGGAAACGTGGCTATGCAGTAGGATATGGTACTCACTTCGCCATTTGCATGTTTCTTTCATTTGGCTGATCCGTTGGAGCCATATATTATGATATGATAAATAATTACAATGTTTTATTGCATTATATAATAACAATATATTGTCAACAGTTATACTATTTTTTGTTTGACATAGAATCAACAAAGGCCTCAAGGAAATCAGGTGCGTCGATGATTCCAATGATACACATGAAATTATTTTTGAAAGCTCCAGGATTTCATGAAAATATACCAGTAGCAATGGGTGCTGGTGACAAATAGTTTTTCTACCAAGGATAGACAAGTTATTTTTATGTGTTTTCCGGAATAGGTGATAAAAATAGCCGTTGGTTTTGGGATTTGAGGATATCATTGAATTCCCATATAGTATTATGGAGATAAAGTGTCATTTGAAAAAAAAATGGTAAAAAGCGTCGCCCCGTAAAAAAAGGGGAAATAGAAGAACGAAAAGATCGGTAAAACACGGTCACTTGTTGAAGATGCTGTTCTCTAATAGTACAGGAAGTAGTGTTGATTTGGAGAAGTCATTTCATATTGGCTGAAAATTATAAGGAACATTTTTTGGCAGTTCTAGCAACCATTCAAATTTTGTCATTTTGTGTCATATGAAACAATTCCACCCAATCATGTCAACATCACACTGATAATTGCATCCAGTGCAATTATCAATCACTATGACAACACGATTGAGTTTGACAACTTCATTCCAAATAAATTTCAAAATGTCACGTTTTGGCAATGCTAATGTTCAAAGTATAAATGCGTTAATCAAAGGAAAAATTCCCTGAAATACAACCTACAGTCACAAATATATTTGAGGAATATTTATGGAATTTTGCTGCGATCGAGAATATGAATTAAATAACATAGAAGCTTAGGAGAATTGGCGTTGATACTAAAAGATTGGGCGGTCAATATGAGAAAGAAAGACGGGACCAAATTCAAAGAAGCAACGGTGACGACAATGTGGAACGTTTTGTGCAAACTTTTGCAAGAAAAGTCCCATAATGACTATAATATTATGATTGACCCGTTCAACAATATAGTATTTAAACCAGCCCGAGATGCCCGCGATGCAATCAGGAAGAAACTACAAGCAGATCCATGTAAATGTAAGTCCAGTTCAGTTTCGTTAAATTTGTCTGGAGTTAACAATATAATATTGCTAATTGGATGAAAATACTCCTGAAGGTCTTATGCGTAAATTTTACCATATTGCTGCTGTAGAATCAGCGTGGCGAGGAGGAGAGGCAGTTGCTTGTCTGGTGGATTTTTTTCAAATCGAGAAAAATAACGATGACTCTCCAACAAATCGCATTGAATACAATCCGGTGTTCAGTAAAACGTGCCAAGGTAGTTCTAAAAGCTGTACGAGTAGTAAATGGTTGGTTTCAAATAGTGAAAGACAAAGCTGCCCTGTACGTCTTTTTCATAAACTGATATCAAAACGAGGCGACAATATTACCTCACCACGACTGTTCTTAAAACCAAATCGACACTGGATAAATGAAATTGACAAATGGTACGATAATGTACCTGCTGCTGAGGCATTTGGCTTGAATGTAAAGGACAAAAAGATAACAAATCACTCGAATAGATCAACTGCTGTTAGCGAATTGGCAAAAAGTGGTGTAGAAGAATAACAATTGCTGAAAATTACTGTTCATAGCAATCATAATTCAATAAAACCATATAGACTAGGAGGAATCGGCGCATGAGTACCGAAAACTATTCCACCTCAATTTTTTTATGCGATCCTCTTCAAATTGCCCTACTGATGATACAAATGCATGTTGCCATGGGGCAACCACGTGCCATATTGTTTAAACCGAAATTGTTTAAACAATTGCAAGGAATTGTTATTTTTCAACCGGACAAATTTTTTTATATTCTTTATTGAAATACAAATAAAAAAGGTCCTATGACTTTTCACGATAAAGTTAATATTTTTAGAGATATGAATTTTTAAAAGTTCAAAAAATCTCATATTTGGGTACTTTTGACCCATGAAAAATATATTGAAAAAAAAAATCGAAATAATTTTTTTTTTTAATTCTTTATACAATAATTAATAACATTCTTGATAGAGATTTAAAAAAATTTCATTGATTATACCTGTTTTTTAATTATCAATTTCGCGCGCTCACAAGTATGCATCGCTTACCTTTAAGTATCGCCGTCTCTCTCTGACTCATGCGCTGCATCGGCCTCTCTGTTTCCTGAATCATTATTTATCATTTATCTTAAAAACTATTAACTCTTTTAAGATTGTTAAGGAGAGCAATGTTATTAACAATTAAATTGTCTACAATTTGTTTCTGACGAATTTTTTTCTGGAATCAATTTTACAAACGTTATTTAAGCATGAATCGGAACATGTAATTAAAATTACTTTTTTATCAGTTTATATTATTTTTTTGTCATTAAAACAGAAAGTAATTACATTGAATAACTCCTTCAAACGAAGGTTATAGATGTAGAAGTATGAAATAATAAAACAAGATTTAAAAAAAAGGTATCTATTTATTATCAATATTATTTTTATATATTATATTCTTACAGTCTTCTGAATCACAGCCACATAGAAGTATGCAAATAATATTTTTTTTTTTACAGTAACAAGTTTTGGTTTTACAGGCTTTCTTACAATTGCACGGTTTTTTAAGATCAGTTGGAAATGGGCTCTTGTTCATAAATAAAGGTAGCAAAGTACTATTCTCCAGTTTGTATCCGAAATTCGTAAAATCTAATGTTTTATATTGGGGATTCAACGCTTTTTTCCAAATGTATGTTTGAGCAGAAGCTCTAAGTGCATGCAAATGCAAGGCATCTGATGTGCACGGAATTTTCGATAAATTAATATTAGTTCCAAAGCAACGAGAAAAAATAATTTGTCTAGCTTCATCCGCGGAGTTACCTTTTTTACCCAAAATATTTAAATACAATGTTTCTAAAAAATTTGTCGAAAACAAATTGTAGACAATTTAATTGTTAATAACATTGCTCTGTTTAACAATCTTAAAAAAAGTTAATAGTTTTTAAGATAAATGATGAATAATGATTCAGGAAACAGAGAGGCCGATGCAGCGCATGAGTCAGACAGAGATGGCGATACTTAAAGGTAAGCGATGCATACTTGTGAGCGCGCGAAATTGATAATTAAAAAACAGGTATAATCAATGAAATTTTTTTAAATCTCTATTAAGAATGTTATTACCTATTGTATAAAGAATTATAAAAAAATATTATTTCGATTTTTATTTTTTTTAATATATTTTTCATGGGTCAAAAGTACCCAAATATGAGATTTTTTGAACCTTTAAAAATTCATATCTCTAAAAATATCAACTTTATCGTGAAAAGTCATGGGATCTTTTTTATTTGTATTTTAATAAAGAATATAAAAAAAATTTGTCCGGTTGAAAAATAACAATTCCTTGCAATTGTTTAAACAATTTCGGTTTAAACAATATGGCACGGGGTTGCCCCATGGCAACATGGATTTGTATCTTCAGTAGGGCAATTTGAAGAGGATCGCATGAAAAAATTGAGGTGGAATAGTTCTCGGTACTCATGCGCCGATTCCTCCTAGTCTAATACTCAAATCTCGATCAAGAACACCACAACAAGATCATAAATATTATGCGTGGTAATGGATCTTCTATAGTAGAGAACAGCAACGAATCTAATGTTAAGTTAAATTTTAATAATTGTACTTTCACTAACTGTACTTTTAATAAATAAATGAATGTTTCATTGTGTTGAGTTATACATTTTTTTGTCAAAAAATTTTCCGCCGAATATCCCTCGGACATTGACAAATGCCTCATAACTTCATGACAAATTTCTCAAGCTCGTTGCTTGGTAACAGCCCTCAGCCTTCGGCTTCGGGCTGTTACCAAGGAACGAGCTTTCGATTGTCATGAACTTATCTCGTCTATTATCAATGTCCTAGGAATATTACTACTGATAATAGTTTTCCACTATTACGTAAGAGATTTGACCGTCAGCCACTTTAGTAGCGGTGGAGCTAAAGGTGACAGCAGGTAAAAGTTGCAAAAAAAATTGTTCAACAAGTAATTTCATACCATGCTAAAATTTATGGGGTGATTTTTGAGATCATTTAAAACGGGAAAAGTAATAGAAATGAATTCAAGTATATCTGTGAGAATTTAATTCACGTGTCACATAGTACATTTTCGACTAATGTGATTGGCAATTGTATACTGTCAGTTTGAGAATGAATTGTTTGAGAAAATTAACAGGATGTTCATAAAATCACATGTGGAATCGTCTGCGACTGGAAGATAAACTTAATCACTATCTTCCATCGTTCAAGATTAGCTCTTGTGGGGTATTTCTGTTGGAAAAAGAAACATTCTCAATTGAATATTGTAAGTTTTGAGCTGAAATAAATCATCATCTCCGACCCCAAAAACTCCCACACACCACTTTTGAATAGAATCTGACCATAATCACAAAACTCGTCCTCCTGGAGTCGCCATCTTGAATTTATAGATTTTGACAGAAAATGCATAACCTCCGAACCTGAAAATCCCCACACACCAATTTTGAATAAAATATGACCATAATCAGAAAACTCTTCCTCCATCTTGGGACCGCCTTGGGGCCGCCATCTTGAATTTATGAATTTCTGCAAGAAAATCATAATCTGCGACCTTGAAAACCCCCGCATACCAATTTTGAATAAAATCGGACCATAATCACAAAACTCGTCCACCATCTTGGAACCGTCATTTTCAAATCTAGGAATTTTGACAAAAATTCATAATCTCCGACACCGAAAACCCCCACACACCAATTGTGAATCAAATCGGACGATAATTACAAATCTCTTTCGCCATCTTAAAGCCGCCATTTTGTTTTTTTTCTCTGAAAAAAATCCATAATGCATTGTCACCGAAATTATGAACACCTGCCAAATTTCATATCAATACGACGACCAGAACCCGGTCAAAATTCACTAGCAAGATTTTACCCAAACGAACGTACGAACCAACTAACTAACAAGTGAAACTAAATAAAAGTTTGTCAAATGAGTAAATGTTGAAAGGATATTCTTTCATTTATTTTGAGATTTTCTCTAGTATCTAAGTGAATTATTTGTCAATATACTTACAGCAATAATTCATGCAATTTAAGAAGAACTAGTCAATTCATAATTTATCTATTCAACAAACTGAATAACAATATTCGATAAAGATGATGGATGATAAATTTCCAGGAACCAGAATACTATGATATACATTCAAATGAAACATAATATATCAATTCAAACACCATGGTGACTTATCTTTCGGATTTATGTAGTTATTTCTGCCATTATAATAAAGGGAGTTGGAAGTGAAACAATGCTAGGTCAAGGAAAGTAAATGTAATCAATTGCATTCTGTTGAAACAATAGAAATCATCTGAATATCATAATAGACTTGAAGGAGTTTTGAGTTCTGCAATGGATGCTCGAATTTGTGAGCGAATTATCACAATAATAAATGAACATTTTTCATGGGATTACCTTAAAAGTATTGAATACCTACAGAGGAACAGAAAAGTGAAGAAATCAATTGTTTAAATAAATTCCAAATTGTTATTTTAACTGACGAAATCAAAAAGAAGGAGGTTCTCTAGTCGACGCGTATATATTTTTTTATGTATGATCACGCATAACTTTTTACAGAGCAGTTCGATTCCGATGATTCTTTTTTCATTGGATAGGGTGTACTTCGAAGTTGGCCCCATTTGAATTCAAACAGAAAAATCCATCTCTAAGGGTAGCAAAATGGATGATATTGATCGTTCACCCTCTGAATTTTGGTCCGTTACCCGATTCTATCAGGCATAACTTTGTAGTGAGTTTTCCGATTTGGATGATTCTTTTTTTATTAGATAGGGTATACTTCATAGTTGATCATATTCCAATTTCAAATGGAATAATCCACCCCTATGAGTAAAAAAATAGGGGATGATTGATTGTGAACATTGGCACACATATGTAGTTAACATTGACAGATCCTTCTACATCCGTCACAATAAGTACATTCTATGAAAGGATGGAATTATATACAAAGTGATAAAATCAACTAACCAGAACTTTCAAAAAAAATTTATATCATATAACAATAAATAGTTAAAGTAGATAATAACAGTTAATAGTTGAAGTAAGCTGGGTAAGTGAGTATTTCAGAAGTAATCAAGAATTAAGTAGGTAGTAATTAGTAGATTTCAGCCACAAAAATTGGAAAAATATTTTTTTTTTAACAAAAAATCAAACCGACGAAAATATTAACTGAAAACAAAAAATGAAATGAACTTTCTTAGTCTTGATGATAATTGAGCTCATAAACTAATGTAACTAATTTTAAGTCGGTGCCAAACAAACTAGCAATTGAATTAGGTAAAGCGTAAAATGATGGCAGCGAGTTGCTCAGCGGCGTTTTGATTACTTCTTCAAAGTAATATAATGATTGATTTGTTGAAAATATAAACAGGATGTTCATAAAATCAGGTGTGGAATCATCTGCGACTGAAAGATAAACTTTAGTCACTATCTTCCATCGTCAAGATAACCTCTTGTGGGGTATTCATGTTGAAAAGGGAAACATTCTCAATTGAATATTGATAGAAAGATTTTTCTGTGAATTGAAAAATCCACGATTAAAATGAAGTTATTTTTTGTGAATGTCTAACAGAAAACAACTACTTCCCCGGCTAAAGCCACGCTGGACATTGAACTACATCTGATAGATATTCTGAAAAGAACCTAACTCAAAAGAAAAAATCTGAAATTGAAAATTTTGCATTTTTATTCAGATAGTTATTTGATTTAGTAATTCCAGTCTTAATTAAGAACTCATATAGATGAATGAGGCGAAGAAGAATGTTTTCCAAAAGAGAGTACTCACCAGAAATCATTCGTAACATTGACGCAGGAGAGACATCGCATTCACTAGGTCTTCAATACATTTTTGTCGACGAAAATCTATTTCACGCTTCCACGATCATCAGGAAGACCGGAAGAAATGGAAAACATATTTTCAAGAAGCAATCTCACTTTGCAAAGATGGAAAAGTTAGAATCATTTCTTTGGAGAGACACTTTGAAATTAGTGTTTTCTGACATTAAAACCCGTCATGGGGTATGATAGATTGATTTGTTGAAAATATAAACAGGATGTTCATAAAATCAGATGTGGAATCATCTGCGACTGAAAGATAAACTCTAGTCACTATCTTCCATCGTCAAGATAACCTCTTGTAGAGTTCTATGTTGAAAAGGGAAACATTCTCAATTGAATATTGATAGAAAGTTTTTTTCAGTGAATTAAAATCCACGATTAAAATGAAGTTATTTTTTGTGAATGTCTAACAGAAAACAACTACTTCCCCGGCTAAAGCCACGCTGGACATTGAACTACATCTGATAGATATTCTGAAAAGACCCTAACTCAAAAGAAAAAATCTGAAGTAGTTGTTTTCTGTTAGACATTCACAAAAAATAACTTCATTTTAATCGTGGATTTTTCAATTCACAGAAAAATCTTTCTATCAATATTCAATTGAGAATGTTTCCCTTTTCAACATGAATACCCCACAAGAGGTTATCTTGACGATGGAAGATAGTGACTAAAGTTTATCTTTCAGTCGCAGATGATTCCACATCTGATTTTATGAACATCCTGTTTATATTTTCAACAAATCAATCTATCATACCCCATGACAGGTTTTAATGTCAGAAAACACTAATTTCAAAGTGTCTCTCCAAAAGAAATGATTCTAACTTTTCCATCTTTGCAAAGTGAGATTGCTTCTTGAAAATGTGTTTTCCATTTCTTCCGGTTTTCCTGATGATCGTGGAAGCGTGAAATAGATTTTCGTCGACAAAAATGTATTGAAGACCTAGTGAATGCGATGTCTCTCCTGCGTCAATGTTACGAATGATTTCTGGTGAGTACTCTCTTTTGGAAAACATTCTTCTTCGCCTCATTCATCTATATGAGTTCTTAATTAAGACTGGAATTACTAAATCAAATAACTATCTGAATAAAAATGCAAAATTTTCAATTTCAGATTTTTTCTTTTGAGTTAGATTCTTTTCAGAATATCTATCAGATGTAGTTCAATGTCCAGCGTGGCTTTAGCTGGGGAAGTAGTTGTTTTCTGTTAGACATTCACAAAAAATAACTTCATTTTAATCGTGGATTTTTCAATTCACAGAAAAATCTTTCTATCAATATTCAATTAAGAATGTTTCCCTTTTCAATATAATGATCTTCGATAATTGTTTGTTTGACGCCGACTCAAAATTAGTTACTCACATTCGTTTAGGAGCTCAATTATCATTAAGACTAAAAAGGTTTATTTTATTTTTTGCTTTTCAGTTAATTTTTTCGTCGGTTCAATTTACAGTACAGTAAGTGGTGAAACGGCACAGAGAAAGAGAGAGAGAGAGAGAGAGAGAGACAGTGACAGAAAACTAGTTGAAATCTTGACATTTTCCACCTCTGATCTGGCGTCAGTGATTTCATCAAGTGAACTATGTTGAAAATATCTAGGAATAATATTTCTATCGTTTGGTAATAATCTTTCAAGTGTGCGTTAGTAATAATCTGTAATTCTCAGTATATTTTTCTAATCTAATCAATAACATTGAGGTGACGGAATGTTTTGAGACGATGAGAGTCATCATATACGAGGTGAAGTGAATATTTTCTATACTGGAAATCTCAAGGGGAGAAAAAATTCCAAATTGCAATTTTGTGCGAAAAAAGCTCTAGAATTTCATTTAAGTATATATAAATCCTTCATTTATTCCATTTGGCTACTTTACATTTTCAAGTCATTGCAATGATTACAATGAGAACGATATATATCATGCTCTTAGGTTAATATAGACTAGGTTTGGAAAATAAACTTATATATACAACACATATACACATACATATACATACCTACTACACCTATTTGCACACCATACATCTTTACGCCCTTACACATTCTAAAAAATATTTAATGAATACACAAAATACTTTAAACATACTAAAACATTTGTACACCTGTCATAACTAAATATTGAATCGAAACAAACAAAAACAAACAAAAACAAAATGAAGAAGTGGCTACTAGGTTTTTTATTGATTAAGAAAATATAATTTTAACTTTGTCTTGAAGGATGTTAAAGATTGAAAAGGGAAACATTCTCAATTGAATATTATTAGAAAGATTTTATGAACATCCTGTTTATATTTTCAACAAATCGATGTTAAAGATGTTAAACGTTTGATCTCTTCTGGCAGATTATAATAGCTATCAAGTCCCTTGAAAAAAACAGAATTTTGGGTATGTGTCAATGTGACTTGTTGAATATGAAAGTCAGTTCTGAATTTTATATTGTATCCGTGGATTTGGTGATTGTACATAACTTTTTCTTGTAAATATGTTGGGAAAATTTTATTTCTTATTTATTCAGATGAAAGTTCTCAACCTTACCCTGCGGTGAAATTTCCAATAATTCTATTTAAATATTAAAAGATCATACTGGAAGGTGGTAACTATGTCATAATTTTCTTCGTCGCGAGAATGGAGGAAGCATTTATAGTCCGGCCTCATAAAATGAATTATAGAGACTATTTAAAATAAATGAAATCGCATTTCCTCATACTCACAATTAATTAAAACGATACTCATATTATTGAAAAGAAACACATTATGTCTTTCTATTAATGAGATAAGTAACCTCAATCATCAAATCAGGATATGAGTACATACATGGTGTCTAGGTATGAAAGCGATGAATGTTGAAGATTCCTGTTACATTCTTCTCCACTGTATCTACTTCTGATTCAACTGATTTGCTGATACCACTAAGTTATCTCGCAGTTCGATCAAATGCCAGAAACTTTGATGATGCTCTAAGATCATGTATTCTTTCCGGACTAGGCCGGGAAGAATTACATCGTTCTTGTCATTGTAGTTAATAACCAAATAATATTATGGAAATCTAGGTAGGTATGCTTCAGAAGAATGTAGTCGATCATTACCATGGCACCGAAATAACGACTCACCAATTTGATATTGAAATAATTGACATGTTTTTTCTTAAGTGTGCATGGTTTTTGGTCGCGATAATTGCTATAAATAATGAAAAGCATCAGTGAAAGCTAGTTTGAAACTGTGCCTGATGAAATTTCCAATGCAACAGCTGCTGCTATAGGTCAATTATTACCTGAAAAATCAAAGTTTAGGTCCACATTATTTTCAGTTCTTAACGCTGTATTACTATATACAGGGTGTTAGTGAATAAGTGCGACAAACTTCAGGGGGTGATTCTGCATGAAAAAATAATAACAGTTTGCTATATATTTTTTTTCCGCAAATGCTTCGTTTTCCGAGTTACGGGGTGTTGAAGTTTTTATTAAAAACTGACTATTTATTTATTGCTCTGAAACCGGTCGAGATATGCGAATGAAATTTGGTGAGTTTGAAGAGGTTTAAGAGGTTTTTGAAGAAAAAAATTGTACGCCATCAAGATATTTCGAATTGAAAATCATTTTTGAATTTTTCGTTCAATTTGTGACAAAAAATCTCTCCTGCCTTTTTTTTCGCATGGAGCGTTTCATATTATTATTATTACATATAAGTGAAGGCTGAGGACAGAGTCCTATGTGAGCCTAAAAAAAAACTAAGAGATCAACAAGATTATACAATGCATGCAAAAGAAAAAGAAAAATAATTAATATATGCGTAGGAAAAATTATGAAAATAAGCAAATATCTATTTTGTTTTTAAAACTATTCACTGAGTCAGAATTCACAACTTCGTTGGGTAAGTTATTCCATGTTTCGAAAATACGATTCACCAAAAAATGCTGTCTCTACCTAGTGGCAAATTTCTCCTTTTTCAATTAGAGATTATGACCACGTAACCGCGAATCATTGTTGAAAACAAAAAGATTTTTCTGATTAGCATAGTTATACTTAGCTATACGGAAGGATATGATGAGTTCCCCACGGAGTCGACGTTGGTCAAAAGCTATCAGTTGTGCCATCCTCAGTCTTTCGGGATAGGTTGGACGCACTTCGCCAAAAGTGATACGCCTGGCTCGACGCTGAACGTTTTCCAACAGATTCTTGTCGCGCACCAAAACAGGACACCACACCGGATCTGCGTACTCCATAATTGGACGAACGTAGGTTTTGTAGAGTTTTATGGAACTTGAGTATGATAGATGGGAGAACGTTTTGCGGATGAGGTAGATCAGTGTGTTGGCGCGCTTGCATGTGGATATAACATGTTCGGACCAAGTTAGGTCAGTATTAATAGTCACTCCCAGATCGACATGAGAAGACACTATACGTATCTGTTGATCGTTTATTGTGTACGCCTGGAGTGGATTGTTCTTTCCTTGATGAAGTACGACGCATTTGTCGGCGTTAAGAGGTAAGAGCCAATCCTCACACCACCGACTAATCGAGTTGAGGTCTTCTTGAAGGAGTTGATGTTCCACTAAGGCATTTCCATACAGTTTAGTATCATCGGCATAAAACGACTTGCAGGACTTTATATAAGAGCAAGATCACTTGCATGAACAACGAAGAGGAGTGGGCCAAGAACAGACCCCTGGGGGACGCCACTTGTGACTTGTCTGTCCGAAGAAAAAGAGTGACCCACCTTGACCGTGAAAGTTCTTTCTGTCATGTAATTTTCAACCCATAAGTTTAGTTGGCCCCGAATACCGAATGTGTCAAGTTTGTGCATTAGCTTCCTCACTGGGACCCTGTCGAAAGTCTTGGCAGAGTCAAGATAGACGATATCTGTCGGTATTTTTTTATCGTGAGCCTTCGTCCAATCGTTTACGCACTGTAGAAGATTGCTGGTGGTGGATTTACCTTTGACGAAACCATGTTGTTCCGATGGTATGATTGCGTTTTTTGTTAAAAATTCTGACATGTCTTCTACAATTATTGATTCCATTACTTTGGAAGGTACGGATAGAAGACTAATGGACCTGTAGTTGGTTGGATTGACTTTATCGCCTTTTTTGAAAATAGCAGTGACAGATGCCTTCTTTCAAGCCCGTGGGATTTGAGATTATGAGAAAGAGACAGTCATGATTCTTGATAACGGAGAGCAGAGAGTTTCGGCAAATTTCTTTAGAAAGAAGGGGCTCATTCCATCCAAGCCAGGAGACGAATTTCATTTAGTGTTCAGGAAATGTTTTTCAATTTTTTCCGGGCTGAACGTCACATGGTTTAGATTATCATGCAGTCGTTCTGCTATAATTCTCGGTAATTGATCATCTCGGGGCTCCACTGTGAAGGAGCTTGTGAAAGAGTCGGCCAGGATTTCAGCTGATTCGATGGCTGTAGAGCACAGGGTACCATCAGGTTTTTGTAGGAGCGGAATGCTTACTTTGGTGTTCAGGTTTGATCGTATGAACTTGTACAGTTTTTTATTGTTTTCAGGGTTCGCAATAGATTCTTCAAACTCACGACGTGAAGATCGTAGTGTTGACACCAGGTATTTAGAGAAATTTCGTAGAGTTTGGTAATCTTCTGGGGCTTTTGATCTTTTGTATCTCTTCCAAAATCTTCTTTCGTGATATATGAGTGTATTCAACGTGTGCAAGCTCTACTACCTAGAGACTTTTTTCCGCGCCTAGTTTTTCGCCACTTTATCAAATCGCTCAAATTCCTAATTGTTCAAATGGCTTTTTTTTTACTGACGAGGCTAATTTTGGACGACAGTTATATGAAATTTCCATAACAATCACCTCTGGGCTGAGGAAAATCCACATGAAATCTTTGAAGCTCTTTTTCAGAATCAGTTTTCAGTAAATGCATGGCTTGGGGTACTTAATCATTTAGTCGTTCCATATTTCCTTCCACAACGACTAACAGGCGAATCTTACCTTAAATTCCTGCAGGAAGAGTTACCTGTTCTTCTTGAAGGGATTCCTCTACAGCTGAGACAACACCTCTGGTCCATACATGATGGTGCACCAGTCCATTTTAGCATTATTGTACGTAATCACTTAGATACAGTATATCCAAATCGTTGGATAGGTAGGGGAGGTACGGAACATTGGCCTGCTCGATCTCCGTATTTAAATCCTCTAGATTTTTGCATTCGGGGTTTTCTTAAGTCATTAGTTTATTCCACTCCCGTCGAAAATGTTGAAGACCTGAGGAATCGAATTATAGCCGGCTGTGAGACAATAAGAAATACACCAGGAATATTTGCGCGAATACGACAATCAATGAGGCGAAAAGTTGAATCTTGTATCACGTCTGAGGGAGTTCATTTCGTACATTTGTTGTAGCTTTGCACCTATTTATTTATTAGTGTTATTTTCTGTTATTGTTCTGGTTTAACGTTATTGTATCAGATAGTTCTTGATAATGTATTAGAGGAATGAAAAATACGCGTTAAGGTGTTTTATTTTTTGGAAAAACGGCGCCCTATACGGAAAAAAGGCAGGCAAAATTTTTTGTCACAACGTGAACGAAGAATTAAAAAATGATTTTCAATTTTAAATATCTCAGTGGCGTATCATTTTTTTCTTTAAAAAAATTGGGATCATTACCCGTATGCGCGCCGATGATGAACATATGATAATTTACGTTCATCAATGGCGCGCATACGGGTAATGATAAATATAAATTCTCAATTGCATGTCAAAAAATGCGCAATAACTACCTCTTGAAACTCCCCAAATTTAATTTGCATATCTCGACCGGTTTCAGAGCAATGAATAAATTGTCAGTTTTTAAGAAAAATTTTAACACATCGTATCTCGGAAAACGAAGCATTTGCTTACAAAATTTATATAGCAAACTGTCATTATTTTTCCATGCAGAATAATCTCCTGAAGTTTGGCGCACTTATTCACTAACACCCTGTATGTAAATCATCCTAGGTTTTTTAATTATATACTTTAATTTAATTCAATTCAAATTTCATATTGTTTTGTTATGTATACATACTGACCTGTCAAAACACTAGACCAATAAAAATTATATTATATTCTAATAATAAATTGTCATAAACATAATATAAGCACAAGCCCGATAAGGGGAATCAACAAAATATACTGCAGCATTCTCTTAAACTGGTTTTCAAACAAATTTTCCAGCAATATAGTAACCTGAACATAAATTACAATAAATAATAGTTTGAAAAAACTAAAAAACACTTTTTTATAGAGAACCAGACTAAAAAAATAGAAAATAAGGAAAAAATATATTTTATTTAAAAAAAAGGCGTGGGGTGCATAGTATTGCCTAGATGTGTAATGTACTATATAATTATTGATACCATGCACCCCACGCTTTTCTTAAAATAAAATAAATTTTCTCCTTATTTTCTATTTTTTTTGTCTGGTTTTCTATAAAAGCGTGTTTTTTAGTTGTTTCAAACTATTATTTATCTCCTACTTTTTAGTGTGGTTTATTTATAAAAGCGTGTTTTTTAATTTTTTTTTAAACTACTATTTTTATTATTTTTTTGGCAAATTGAAAAATGGAATAATATTATCAAATTAGGTAGTCATAATCTCCGACCTCAAAAACCCCCACATACCAATTTTGAATAGAATCAGACCATAATCACAAAACTCGGCCGTCATTTTGAAGCCGCCAGCCCGAATTTTGCAATTTTTACAGAATAATCATAGTATTCGACCCCAAAAACCATCACATAGCAATTTTGAATAGCATCAGACCATAATCACAAAACTCGGCCGCCATTTTGAAGCCGCCATCTTGAATTTTTCACATTTTCACAGAAAATCATAATATTCGACCCCAAAAACCTCCACATACCAATTTTGAATAGAATCGAACCATAATCACAAAACTCGGCCACCATTTTGAAACCGCCATCTTGAATTTTCCAATTTCTAACAAAAGAATCATAATATTCGACCTCAAACCCCACATACCATCTTTGAATTGAATCAGATCATAATCCCTTTTAAAGCCGCCATCTTGAATTTTCCAATTTCTACAAAAGAATCATAATATTCGACCCTCAAAAACCCCCACATACCAATTTTGAATAGAATCAGACCATAATCACAAAACTCGGCCGCCATCTTGAATTTTTCAATTTTGACAAAAGAATCATAATATCCGACCACAAAAACCCCCGGATACCAATTTTGAAGCGAATCGGACCATAATCACAAAACTCGTTCGCCATATTGGAGCCGCCATTTTAATCTTTCTCCACACAAAAATTTCTCAATGCATTGTCACCGGAATTATGTACACCTGCCAAATTTCAAATCATTCGGACGTCTGGAAGTGGGTCAAAATCGCGCACAAATGAGTCGGTTACAAACAAACAAACAAACATACAAGTGAAGCTAATATAAAGCGTGTAAAAATTAAAACAACACTCAACTCTCAAAAATTAATCTATACGGAATGAGATGCATGAAAGAATAGTAGGAGGCATCTTCCAAATGAAATATTAAAACTACAAACGAGAGTGATGTATCCAAAAACCCCTGTCAATATCAGTAGGAGGGCAAGTGGTCAGTCAGAAGTCCCCAAAGAAGAAAATTGTATATAGTTTATGTGTAAATATTAGTTTAGTTGTATATGTATTTCAACTATGTAAATAAATTATTTTGGACTTGGTACGTCTGTAGGCCCGATATCGAGTCCGATAAATTGGTCTGTAGACCCCTTAACTCTACATCATGAGATGCGACAAGGCTATGAAGTTAATGAAAAATACAATAAAAAAAGTAGAAGGTTGCTACGATATTGGTCTTCTTTGGGGCCAGGAAGACATACAGCTACCAGAAAGCAAATACCGAGCGTTACAGAGACTGAAATGTACCGAGAAGAAGTGCCGAAGAGATGACGAATTTGGAAAGGAGTATTGCCTGAAAATCATGTCTTATCTAGAAAAGGGCTATGTGACAAAACTCACCAGAGAAGAAGCGGAAGTAGAAGGACCTAGAACCTGGTACCTTCCGCATTTTGCAGTTAAAAACCCAAATAAACCAAATAAAATCAGGTTGGTTTTTGATGCTGCGGCCAAGTCGAATGGTCTCAGTCTAAATGATGCGTTGTTGTTGACCTGATCTTTACAATCGTTGGTCGTAATTTTATGGAAATTCAGACAAAGGAGATTTGGATTCTGCGGCGATGTGAGAGAGAAATGTTCCACCAGGTTCGATTCGAGAACAAGATAGCTCCTCACAAGGGTTTTCCCTTTTGGGAGAGATCTAGATTATACTCGCGATCCTGACACATATGAAATGAATGTGATGACTTTTGGAGCTACCTGCTCGCCAGTTTGCGCACAATTTGTGAAGAATTACAACGCAGAGAAATTCTTGCAGAATCCCGAGATCCAAAAAGCGATTATTGAAAAGTATCTTGACTCGACTGATACAGAAGAAGATGCCATCAACATGATTTCAGAAGTATGTAGGATTCAAACAATTGCAGTTTGAAAATTCCAACTGCTAGGAGAATTGAGATACATACATTCTCAGACAGCAGTGAGAAAGCATTTGCGGCTGTATCGTATCTCCGAGTAATTGGAGGAACCGAAATTGATGTGTCTTTCATCACAGCAAGAACGAGAGTGTCCCCGCTGAAACCTCTATCGATCCCAAGATTGGAGTTACAAGGTGCTGTGATGGCAAGTAGAATTGCAGAATCTATTAAACAAGAACTCGAAATAACCATCGATCAGACCTATTTTTGGACCGATTCACGATGCGTTCTTGGATGGATAAGAGGTGATGGTAGAAAATACAAACAGTTTGTTGCTCATAGAATCGGGGAGATTCAAGAACGAACAAGATGCGAAGATTGGAGATGGGTTCCTTCTGAAGTCAACCCAGCAGATGAAGCCACGAGAAATGAAATGAAATGCTATAAGAACATATCATCTGATGAAGGTACCCAAAGAATAGTTATCTCAAAAAAATGGTCATGCGAGGTATGCCTGGTGGTCAAGGAAAATGAGAATGTCTTACCAGATATAAAGAAGTTTTCGAAATGGTTGAGATTAATAAGGACAACTGGTTGGTGTTTGAGATTCATCAACAATTTGAAAACGAAAAATGAGAATGACAGAATGAAAGGGCAGTTGGAAGTAGAAGAATTGAAGGAGGCTGAAATTATTCGGATAAAACATTCACAATACGAATGTTTTGGTGAAGAAATTCGTCAAATGGAAAAAGGAAAGGAGCTGAGAAAAGAAAGCAAAATTTGTTCACTTTCTCCAGAGATAAAAAATGATATTTTGGTTTTGGGAGGTAGGACAAACTTGTCCCCAAATTTGGACGAAGACACTAAACAGCCGATAATTTTATCCCCGAAGCATCCTTACACCAAACTGCTGATTCGACATTTCCATGAATTATTTCGTCATAAAGGAATAGAAACGACACTGAATGGATTGAGACAAAAATTCTGGATCATCAATGGACGAGCAGCCGTCAAGTCGGTGTTTAGCCAATGCAATAAATGCAAAAAAGAACGGAGCAAGCCTACACCTCCAATCATGGGTCAATTACCAGGAATAAGATTGAGGCAAGAAGTTCGGCTTTTCGTGAACACAGGTATGGATTTCTTCGGACCTATTCTGGTAAAAATTGGAAGAAGACATGAGAAGAGGTATTGTTCACATGCTTAGCTATGAGAGCCATTCATCTGGAAATTTCTAACACACTGAATACGGATTCTGCGATCATGGCTATCATGAAAATGTCGGCTAGAAGAGGAAAACCAGATACAATTTATTGTGATGATGGAACGAACTTCCGAAGAGCGTCCAAAGAATTGCGCAATATGATTAAGATCTGGATACATCATCCATCGAAGATTCTATGTCTTCTAAGAATATAGAATTCAGGTTTATTCCTCCTGCTTCGGCACATATGGGCGGGGCTTAGGAAAGGCTCATAGGATCTGTGAAAAGAGTCATTGGTAATGTTCTCCATCAGCAACACCTGAAGGAAGAAGTTTTGCAGACTCTATTTGCAGAAGCAGAGCTCTTATTTAAATTTCCCAGACCTCTGACAAGATTATCGAATGATCCCAATGATCTCGAAGCACTTACGCCAAATCATTTTCTGCTTGGTTCCTCGAATGGAAAAGGCCCCCCATTTCCTGAAATCCAGATGAAAACTGCCTAAGAAGAGGATGGAAGTTATCAAGACAACTTTTAGATTCTTTTGGGACGTTGGTGAAAGAATATTTACCGACACTCCCCTGAAGAAACAAATGGCCCAGAGATCGGAAACCAATTCGACTGGATGATGTTGTCGTTTTGGTGATGACACTGCCCTACATATCAATGGTTGGGAAGAATAACTAATGTTTATCCTGGACCGGACCAAAATTGAGTGGTGGATGTCAAGACATCTACGGGAGAATATCGACGACCAGTCACGGAACTTTGTTTATTAGAGCTAGAAGAAAACTAATTCTCCTAGCAAGGGGGAGAAATGTCGGATCTTTATAATCGTATAATTTATTATGTTTATTGCTTAATGACCCTGTATTTGTATTCTGTTGGACAATGAAAAAATGTCAAAGATAAGTCAAGTTGAAAATATAATTTTTGACGTGAAGGAAAAGTTTTATTGAAATTTACGACTGTTCAGCACAGAACTGAACAATCATGAGATGCGACTTTCTGTTTCTGTTGTAAACTTTTTGGTGAGTCTTTAACTAACTTGTCTAATGGAAAAGGGTATTCTGAATTGAAACATTTGTCACTAGTACTTAACAGACACGAAAAGAGTAACTCTCATGAAAACAATATCGGATCATACAGTTTTCAAGTCGCCAATGTCTGACTTCACGTGGCACATCTAGCAAACTGTAAAAAAATAACAATGGAGATTTCCTAAAATTAATAGAAACGTTCTCAACATTAGATTCCGTAATGGAGGAGCATGTTTGTCGTACACATAAAGATCAAAACAGTGATATTGTTACGAGAAACTTCTTTTCCTCATTCATCTTCATGAGTTCCTAATTAAGACTGGAATAGAAAATCAAATAACTATCTGAATGATATTGCAAATTTTCAATTTCGGATTTTTTCTTTCGAGTTAGGGTCTTTTCAGAATATCTATCAGATGTAGTTCAATGTCCAGCGTGGCTTTAGCCGGAAAAGTAGTTGTTTTCTGTTAGACATTCACAAAAATAACTATAATTTTATCGGGGATTTTTCAATTCACAGAAGAAAAATTCTATTCATTATTCAATTGAGAATGTTTTCCTTTTCAACATGAATAACTTGTCGATGGAAGATAGTGACTAAAGTTCATCTTTCAGTCGCAGATGATTCCATATCTGAATTTATGAACATCCTGTTCATATTTCCAACAAATCAAACAATTTTTCTTGATTTTGAAGTGACCATCGATTGGTCCGCGCGATCATGAAAACTAACCTAACTTTTCTCAAATTATTTTAT
The DNA here is from genome assembly GCA_018342105.1 of Gonioctena quinquepunctata. Lineage (NCBI taxonomy): Eukaryota > Metazoa > Arthropoda > Insecta > Coleoptera > Chrysomelidae > Gonioctena > Gonioctena quinquepunctata. The sequence continues at coordinate 1,454 of JAFIRS010007855.1, read as the reverse complement.
TGTGGCTTATAAAAAGTTCGTTTCACCTGTTACGTGAATGATATTTATTCAAAATGAAATGGGTTATGCGTTTTCAATGAAAAAAAAATCTTGATTTTGTATAAAAAGGTTCATTCAAATAGATCGGATCTCTGACTTGTGCGCCTGCTTAATATTCATAGCTCAATTGTTAATTCAGTTTGCATAAATGCCATCATATTCATTATTTGTTAATTGAAAATTATTGCTTGATACTGGGTAATTGTTAATTGGAGCTGCATAAATCCACCATACTTGCTACATGTCCTTTTTTCACAATTGATGGACATATACCCGCAATTTCGAGGTTATAACTTTGTATTGGCAGGTTATAATAGCCCCTACGTGTTCACCACTTCCAGGGTATGAGACCTATAGTAATTTTTAGGTTATTATTTTGAAGTGGTGAGTCATGGGCCTACGAAGTGGGCACCACTTTCTAGTAGTGGAAAAGTTATTTCCACTGGCCACTTTATGATGAGAGGAACTTTAAAGTGATATATTTTCAGTTTCTGCCACTTTTAAGTTATATTCTCCAATAGCCGCCATATTTACAGGAATACGCTGGGTCGCCATTATTAGAGAAATGAACGAAACATTCGATAAACATTTATTTATCGTCAGTACTACCTCAAACGTTGTAATTTGTTATGTAAGTATTGCTTATATAATTTCAGAGGCGCGTTATTTCCAAAATGATAATGTTTCCCTAAATTCAGATGGCGCGTGCTCACAATCGAGCTACAACACCCATATTTCACAGTAAACTTTCAATCATTTTAATTTTATCCTGATCAGAAATATCCAAATTCAATATACTCACTGACGTGTTTGTATGTTATATATTCTTATGCTTATAGTCGATCGAGTGTTAGAAATGCATCAGGCAAAATAGAAGGCTGAGGAATATTTATTATAAAAATATGTTGCAAGATAGAGATCGAGCTACATATCAATTTCACAAGCGCAGTCAGTTGTTCAACGTGTCTAGTGTCGGCCACTACATATCCACTTTTTTGCTAGGTGACCACAACGTGGTTGGAATGTGAGATCCAGGAACGTGGATCGGAACGTAGCGGCCACCAAACAAGTGTTCTTCATTTTGGTAGTCGACACGTGATAGAACCGTGTATATTACGTGGCAGTGGTTGTTGTCAAATACCTCAAAGTTTAACAGAATCGTGGCCACTAAAAATGCCACTTGGGAGACGCTACATAGAACCTTTGAGATATCAAATTGATCAAGTTTATAATGCTCTATATGAAGTAATGGAAGCATCCGCATCTTCAAAAGATTTAAGTGTCTCACACCAAGCTCGATCGCTAGCAAAAAAAATTCGAAACTATACATTTTCATACTCTATAGAGATTTGGTTCAACATATTATTAAAAATTAATTTTCTCAATAAATCAATGCAGAGTCGGAGTATAAATCT
>JAFIRS010007854.1:0-21325 GCA_018342105.1 Gonioctena quinquepunctata | reverse complement strand
CAATATGTAATGTTAGGGGTTGTTTTCCGATGAATACAGAGGGGAAATTTTCCAGCAAATAGGTGCGCAAAAATTGGTTTTTTCCTGCAGTCATTGCTAGTGTTCCATCTTTTTTGGTTAGAGGGGGAATGAGCTGGGGAAGTTTTTTCCCCAAAGCTTTGGGAAAGACCAAAATAAGGGGATCCGTTGGGACATTCAACAAGTTTTGATCTTTTTTGGCATTGGTCGGGCATTCTATTGTCCTTTTTGCATATGCCTCTAGCCTGACATATGCTGCCTTTCGGGGGCCCGGTTTTTTTTAGCCATCGATGGTATGCTGCCTGTTTAAGCCACAGCTCTAGGCTTTTCTGTTCCAGGTCTTACGGATGATGTTTTTTTTCGTATTGGTATGAAAGTTTCACCCCCAACATGATGTTTTTAGAAATTGTCTCAGCACATAGTTTTGGGATCTACGAAGAAAAACAAACTCTCCCCAGGGAAAACGCTAAAAAAAACATACAAGCCCCCAGTCGCCCGAATTGAATGCCACATAGCGGGTGGTAGGCAGCTCGAGGGTTTGGAAAGAGCATGTTGGGGAGATGAGGGTGTGATCAGAATTTCCAAGGGGGCCAAACTTCTATTCTATACGGGCGGGATTGGTGGTGGGGAAAAGATCTAGTGTATTGGCAGACTGGTTTTTGACATCAGGGATGCGGGTTGGGTAGCTCGACCAGTTTTTTAGCCCATGAGTGATGGCGAAGGCCCGGCTTGACGAACCATCATCTGTTTTTGTTAGAGAATTTGGGGCAGCGTTATGTACATTAAATTTCCCCCCTGATTAGGTTTTCAGCTGTTGGATGGTTCTCCTGAATGTAGTCCAGTTTGAGTGATAAGAACTCAAAGAGGTCGTTATATGAAGGTTCATTAGGTGATAGGTAAAGGCAGCAGAGGAAGCCCGTAACATTCTGATAATTTTTTTGGAGTAATTTAATGATCTTCGTTGATTGTTCGTTTGGCGCCGGCATCGAGTTGCGCGTAACATCCTGATAATTTTTTTGAAGTAATTTAATGATCTTCGTTGATTGTTCGTTTGGCGCCGACTCAAAATTAGTTTAGGAGATTAGTTATTGAGACTAAGAAGGTTTATTTCATTTTTTACTTTTCAGTTCCGTATTTCGTCGGTTTAATCTTTTGTTAAAAAGTTTTTATTTTTAAATTTTTGTGGCTGAAATCTACGAATTACTACCTACTTGTTTTTTATTACTCCAAAATACTTACTTACCCACCTTACGTCAACTATTCCCAGTTAAATAATATGATTATCTACTTTTACTGTTTTTTTAAATAAAATTATTTTGTTGTTTTTGGTTAGTTTATTTCATTACTTTGTATATCATTCCATCCTGTCGTAGAATATAAATGATTGTGACGGATGTGGAGAACAAAAATAATGAAATATGGATCTGTCATTGTCAACTAATATGTGTGCAATTTTCCCCAAATGAAAATCAATTATCCCTATTTTTCTACCCGCAAGGGTGGTTAATTCCATTCGAAATCCAAATATGATCAACTATGAGGTATACCCTATCTAATAAAAAAGAATAATCCAAATCGAAGATCCCAGTACAAAGTTATGCCTGATAGAATCGGTTAACAGACCAGAATTCAGAGGGTGAGTGATCAATATCCTCCATTTTGCTACCCTTAGGGGTGGATTTCATCTTTTAAATTCTAATGGGACCAACTTCAAAGTACACCCTATCCACTGAAGAAAGAATTATCGGCATCGGACGTCTAAGTAAAAAGTTATCCTTGGTCATTTATTTTTTATAGGTCAAGTGCAGAATTGTTATAAAATCCCAAATGGTACATCAAAAAAGTTTCAATTAAAGAAACCATTAAAGCTAGAGTAAGCTCCTTAAGATAAACTAATGTAATTGCTTGAAAATATATAGACCTATTTATTTTTATTAGTCCAGTAAATAAAAAAAAATATTCATAAAATACCAAAGACAAAATATTACAATAGACAAGAAAAAAACATAAAGTCATTCAGACACTAGTAATCACTTAAATTATAAAACAAAACATAAATATGTCTAGTACATTACATAATTGTAATAAAGTCCCAAATGCGCAAACAAGCTATTCCTTCAAAATAAATAAAGGTATGCATTTTCATTAGCCGAGTAGTACATTATTTATTGTAATAAAATCCAAATGGTAAGCACAAGGGAAGTTCAATTAAAAAAAAGACATTAAACACTAGAGTAAGTTATGAACATTAAAATCAATAATCAATAAATAACGACTATTCAGAAGTTTAATTAACAATCGCTGGATGAAGTTCTCGGATTGCCATTTTTTTGAATTTTAAATGTGACAGATGAAAAAGATCAAGTTCTGAAAAGTGTGTATTAAATTTTTTTCTAAAGTCTACAACTTATTGCCATCGAGCCATAGTTAGTCCTGTAGAATCGCAACCCAAATGAAAAAATGTGATTATTTCTCAAGGTTCTTGAGTTAACGGAAAGGCAAAGCTCTTCTAAAATGGCTCAACAATTATAGTGGAAGTTTATTATTTTATGAAGGAATAGAACCATTGCAAGTTTACGTCTGTCCTCAAGTGACAATAAATCTAATACAGAAAGCCCATTTGCGGGTTAAATCCAAAGTAGGGTAGGCCAAGTTTCCAAATTAGATATTTAGTGAAACGATTCTGAACTTTTTCAAGTCTCTCTTTATGACGAGCATAAAGAGGACACCAAATAACGCTATTATATTCCAAGATACTCCGAACCAGTGAAAAGTATAATGACTTTATAGCATCATAGACTGTAATATGGCGAGTATTCCTTTTAATGAATCCGAGCATTCTGATCGCTTTATTACAGATGTTATTAACATGATCAATGAAGCTAAGATCCTTATCAAAAATAATTCCCAAATCGCATAAGCTATTGACTGGCTGAAGAATTGCCTCATTAATGGAGTAATCTCCAATGACAGGCTGCCTTATTCTATAAAATCTCAACACATTACATTTCCCAACGTTAACCTTTAAACAATTAGTGTCACTGTAGGTACATTCAATTCATTCTGAATACATTCATACATAAAAAAAAATATACGCGTCGACTAGAGAACCTCTTCCTTTTTGGTTTCGTCGGTTAAAAAATTTAAGACAACTGATATTAAGCACCCCACGCTTTTTTACAGTAATATTATAGTATAATAGAATGGGATGGCGACCGTTGAATTAATTTGAGCTGTTGAAATTGGCAGGAGTTCGGTCAGGGTTTTGAAGAAAACCAAAGATTTAAAATAGTCGACGTTTTGAAACTTTTATTGCTTCATCTTCAGGACTATGGAGTGAAAATAAACATAAAACATATCAACAAAATCATATATGTTGAAATTGAGTCATTAAAAGGATTCAGAATAAATATAAATTCGTAGGGCAAGGATAAAAGCCAAAGAAGCCAGGACGGGGCAATGTAATGCAGGTACATAAAACGTTAAGTTAAAATAAGGGAACATAAACACATCAACGAGATATGAACACAATGACGAATGCAATCCTAATTACAGTGTAATGATACTTATATTTAAAAGTGGTTTTCCTTGTTCACATATGAATATAAATTCGACATGATGTATAAATACAAGCACATGTTGATACACACATGAAGTTGAACGAGTGAGTTCTCAATACTAAATGAGGCTTGTCTGGTTGTCTGCCTTTTTTTTGTGTGTGTTATCTTTATTGATAGTTGTAGCTTTTACCCTTGCCCTACATTTTATATTTATTCTGAAACCTTTTAACATGTATGATTTTGTTAATATGTTTATTTTTACTTCAGAGTCCTGAAGATGAGGCAATAAAAGTTGCGAAACGTCGACCATTTTAAAACTTTGAGTTTCTTCAAAACACTGACCGAACTCCAATTTCAACAGCTCAAATCATATAGTATAAATTTTTGTAAATATTGGGAATGGGGTACGATCATTCCCAATATGGTTATTCTATAAGAAAAAAAACCGAGTTCGCGAATGAAAAAAATTCTCGTGCAATATTTTTTTTTTACAAAAAACTGCAATGATTTCAGGTAAGCGGCGGTAATGTATGTATGAATGGACGTATATTACGTTGGTAGACGCCTTAGCTAGACGACCGCTTCATTACGGATTCAAAGGTTCGCGTCCGGCCATCGGAGAAACATCCACATCCTGCATCCTGCTGTTACTGCTGCCTCTTCGGATTTCTTATTTATTATTGGATCACCATCGCGAACACAAGCGTTATAAACACTCTCCTATACCACCAGCGCCGTACCACACATCGCATTATGTAATAATCCCCGGCATTTTCAAATTATCGTGACGCGTTTTTAATAAATCCGCATCGACCAGTAGGTATAGGAAAATTAGCAAATGAAGCAGCGTTTCATATAAGGTTTTTATAGACAGTATAAAGGGCTTTTCACGATGAGCGTTAATTAGACGTTTCTGGCAAACCAGACAACGGATCAACCTGAAAATTTCACAGTATGCATAAACTAATATGATCTACACGCCTAAAATCACGTTGTCAACAACTTCATGTACTATTTCCCTATACCTATCTGTTACCGTGTAGAATGTGTAAATTAATTTCGTTTTTTTTTACCAAACATGTACTTTCATAAACGCTGATAATTTTGAAATCTCTGGTTCAAATTCGAAATGGAGTGGAGTGATACCATGAGGATCTTCACTTCGAGTCATATTTTTATTTGCCTCATACAGGGTCTTTAGACGTCTTTAGACTACTACTACAACTTTAAAGTAGCGGCTACTTTGATTTTTCAAACGGAACACCCTGTATATAATATCATATTATTATTTCTTATCACTGTGTCAACAACTTCATGTACTATTTCCCTATACCTATCTGTTACCGTTTAGAAGATATAAATTAATTTCTAGTTTTTTTTTAAATCTTGAACTCTCTGATACTAAGATGATCAAATTCGAAATGGAGTTGATACCACGAGAATCTTCACTTCGAGTCATATTTTTATTTGCCTCATACAAGGTCTTTAAAAACATTCTTCACATGAAAACATGAGTGGAAGTCAATTTTTTCAAATGGAACACCCTGTATATTTCCACATTTTTAAGCTCCACATCCAATTTTAAATGATTGACTTTGTTCAGATAATACTATTTCGATTTCGAACCGTTTTCGAGATAAACTGTTTCAAACAGAAACTGACGTGGTTTCCTTGTATTCATCACTTATTTTTGAAATTTAACAGATTCCGTTCGATGTTCCTTCATCAGTCACAGATAATACAATGAATAAATGATTATTAAAATACTCTTCAACCATCAAATGAAACTTATCTTCAAACAATAGTTTTATTAACGCTGACACACGAACTGAAAATAATTTTATGAATTAGTAACACATCTCCACCTCTACATAAACAAACATGTAATCTCTTCAAAAGATTTTCATGTGTAGCGCTTCTTATTGAGTCTGGAGTTAAACTATTGAAAGCAGTTCTGACTCTCGATTTCATATCTTCCATTTTTGTTACTGGGTTGGAGTAAACCATATTTTTAATGAAACCCCACACAAAATAATCTAATGGATTGCCATCTGGTGTTCTAGGAGGCCAACGAAAAGGTCCATTATTACCAATCCATCTGCCTTCGAAGATTTCAGTTAAAGCTTCGCTTACTGAACGAGAATTATGGGGTGGAGTACCATCCATTTGGTACCATACACGTTCTTTTCCTGGCCTTTTATTTAAAATCATTTGAATTCCATTTCTCAGTAAATCTTCATATTTTGTGCATTCAAATTATCATCATAAAACTCGATATAAAAAATTGACCCATTCTTTATTGCACAAAATACATTAAATTGCAATCTTTCTTGAAAACCCCTTGGGCGAACGACATGGGGATTTTCTGGCGCCCAATAATGACTGTTGTGCCTATTGAAAACTCCATTTTTTGTAAACTTGGCCTCATCTGTCCATATGATATTGTCAAGGAAATGTTCATCTTCTTGAGTCTTGACAAGTAACCATTCAAAGAATTCCACTCTACGAGGCAAATCAGTCTCTTTCAGATGTTGGACACAGTAGAATTTATAGGGATGCCATTTGTGCTTATAAAGAATGCGATAAATTGTCACGTAGGGTATACCTATCTCCCTTCCAGCCTCGTGTAGAGAAGCATTTGGAAATGCATGAAAAAATCCCAAAACTGTTATGCCATTGTCATTATCATCCACTTCAGGCTTTCTACGAATGATTTTTGGACGAAAGGTTCCATTCAACCTACAGTTTTTTAGTGGTCGATTTATCACATTATTATTCGGCTTCGGAAGTTGTGGATATCTTTCATGAAATACTCGGCATGTTCTACTTGCAATTCTATTGCAATCACCATAAATTATTAATAAATTCAAGAAATTTTCATTACTGTAACCTAATCTTGACATTTTTCTATTATAATTGGTATCACAATCAGTCAAAACCACCAACAAAAGTTTGACGTTTCAAAATTGGATCATTCATTTTTCCAAAGCACACTATTAAAAAATATTAATTTACAGTGTTGTACGGTAGAGACACTCAATACCTCAATGCATACAAATTGTAACTTTTTCTAAGGTACATATTAATTTCGAATTGACTGATTTGAGACTGTTGAAAAACTAAATCGAAAAGAAATATTACGTAGTATAAAATAGAGGTTAAATTTCAAAAATAACTGATGAATACAAGGAAACCACGTCATTTTCTGTTTGAAACAGTTTATCTCGAAAACGGTTCGAAATCGAAATAGGATTATCTGAACAAAGTCAATCTGAAATTGGATGTAGAGCTCAAAAATGTGGAAATATACAGGTTGTTCCATTTGAAAAAATTGACTTCCACTCATTTTTTCATGTGAACCAAGTATTTGCATTTTTTAAAGACCCTGTATGAAGCAAATAAAAATATGATTCGAAGTGAAGATCCTCATGGTATCACTCACACTCACAAATATTTCCCAACTGATTATAGAGTCTGCATAAGTACTAATTTTTAAAATTGTTAATAAGCAAGCTCCTTCTCACTTGCAAGAATATATTATCAAAAGGGCAGATATGATATATTATAATTCAAGGTTCAATGACCAGTTCCACATACAAGGCTTCAATACAAATGCTTTGGAAAAAACCCTCTTCATCGAAGGTTTGAGAATATATAATGATCTACCTCTGTTGGTTAAGACATCAGCAAATGTAAAAAAAATTAAAACAAGGTTAAGAAAAAGGTATTTCAATGTATAGGTTGTATTGTTTATGTGTAATGATATCAATTGTAACATTTATGTACTGTTATACAATAGCTATTGATGCTAATGAAGTTATATTCTATTCTACTCCACTCCATTTCGAATTTGATCGTCTTAATACCAGAGAGTTCAAAATTATCAGCATTTATAAAAGTACATGTTTGGTAAAAAAAAACGAAATTAATTCACACATTCTAAACGTTAATAGATAGGTATAGGGAAATAGTACATACATATAATTTACAAGTTGTTGACAAAGTGATTTTAGGCGTGTAGATCATATTAATTTATGCATACTGTGAAATTTTCAGGTTGATCTGTTGTCTGGTTTGCCAGAAACGTCTAATTAACGCTCATCGTGAAAAGCCCTGTATAGTCAACACAATAAGAATTTGTCGAGAGTGTTCGTTTGCTTTGAAAATAATTACTATGTGACCACAAAAGTAATCGTAAGATTTGTTTGTTCTGTTTACAGTATTCAGGGTGTTGTTATGTAATAACTGTTCGTTATTTTACAGGACGATTCCTCAGTTATATATAAGGTGAAAAGTCCATATTTGGACAAAAATTGCTATTTGGGGATTTTTTAATATGAAAAATTCAAATTTGATCTTAGTTTGGCACTTAATTGTGTGGGTCGCCGCCCACAGGTCTTTGTCTCTTTTGGGGAGTCGCAACTTTGTCGTGCATGTATGTATCACATTTTCTAGAAGACAAATCCCTTATCATTTTTACGTGAAAAAAGTATGCTTTTCAAAAGTCACTAAAAGCAGCCGTTTTCGAGATATTTTGATTTAAATTTATCGATGCATGTGTTTGTCAAAAAATGAAACAAAGTTGAAAACTTTTTTTTTAATTCATCATAGAAACATTTCAAACGATTATTTTTAAACAATAATAAACAACGGAACACTTGATATAAATCTAAATCAAAATCACAATAAATGTTCGAAATGTCCACCTCCTGGCTGTATTCACGTATCCAATCTTCTTCTCATTGATTCGCGCACTCTTTGGAAAATTCCTGGAGTATTTTGAACGTTCTACAAGAGTAAATTATTCGATTACTTAATTCTTCTTCATTTTGGATAGGTGTCTGGTGAATGAAGGATTTTAGATGTCCCCACAGGAAAAAATCCAAAGTGTTCAGGTCTGGTGACCTAGGGATCCATGGTTGAGCCCGCCCCGACCTATCCAACGGTTGCTGAAAGTTTGATCTATCTAAAAATTCTCGCTCTTGGATGCTGAAATGTGCCGGGGCACCGTCATGCATAAACCACATTTCATTTCGTAGTCTAAGCGGCACATCTTGCAGTAAAATAGGCAAATCTTCTCCAAGAAAATGACGATATCTCTATCCGTTTAATCTTCCCGGAATAAAGAATGGTCCTATAAAATAATCTCCAAGGATTCCTGCGGAGAGAACTGTTCTTGGAAATGTTATTCCTGTATCGCATTTTCCTCTGACCACAAATGATTGTTGTGAAAATTGCGTATAGCGTTGCGTGAGAAATTTGCTTCGTCGGTAAACAGGATTTGATTTTCAAATAAAGGATTTTGAATAAGGCATTGGATAAACCAACGACAGGAGTTGATACGCAACGAAAAGTCACGAGGGAGTAGTGCCTGAACTCTTTGAATATGATAGGGATATAACAAATTATCAATTACAATTTTCCATACCAGAACATGAGAAATGTTTAACGTCAGCGCTATTTTTCTGGAGCTTGTTTCCGGGTGTTCTCCTACCAGATTAAGAACTGCTTTCTCGGTTTCTGGGGTTCTTACCGCCGATGTGCACCCGATAGATGACTAGCTTTCTCAAAACTTTCTGTTTCCCTTAACCGAGCGTGAATTCTTGAAAACGTTTTTGAAGTAGGAGTTGTGCGGTTCGGATAACGCTCCTGATACAAACGTCTAGCCTCCTATGTAATTCCGTTAGCAAGTCCGTTGTAAAATGTATGTCAGCATACTCTGCATTGGTAAAGTTTACCATTTTTCAACAAATAATCACAATAATAATAAATACAATAAATACAACTATTTAACTATGCGTCAAAATATTATTTTTGACATGACAGCACAAAAAAACATTGGAATAAACTTACTAGCCTACTTGATACTTTTATTTTCAAAGAGTTCGCGAATCAATGAGAAGAAGATTGGATGTATCGATTAATTTAAATCAAAATATCTCGAAAACAGCTGCTCGTAGCGACTTTTGAAAAGCATAACTTTTTCACGTAAAAATGATAGAGGAATCGATTTGTCTTCTAGAAAATGTGATACATACATGCAAGACAAAGTTGTGACTCCCCAAAAGAGACAAAGACCTGTAGGCGGCGCCACCTACAATTAAGGGCCAAACTAAGATCAAATTTGAATTTTTTTTATTAAAAAATCCCCGAATTCCAATTTTTATTCAAATATCGACAATATTTTAAAAAATAAATTTTCAACACCTTCTATATAAAAAATAAGGCCATGCTTGTATGAACTTTTCACCTTATGAATAACTGAGAAATCGTCCTGTAAAATATCGGACACTTATTACATAACACCCTGTATACAGTATACAGGGTGTCCCTGGACTTCCTCTTTTCCTCTCGAGAATGTATAGATGGGGTCAAAATATCACCAGTACTTCCTATAACTTTTGTTCCAAAAGCCTTCGTTACCAAGTTACGGCCCTCAAAGTTACAAAATGAAAAATGCTTTTCTTTGATAACTTTCAAAGTGAATATTCAAAATCATGTAAATTTTGGTGATTGACTCAACAAATGAATTCCTTCGATGAGCTTTCATGCAGGAGTCAGTTGTTTTGCTACAAAGTCAGGAACGGACTACCCCCGATGGTCCACACCCCAAAACTTTGAAATGACAGATAATTTTTCAATAGTTTTCAACAAAATAAGGTTACGTAGACAATTTTCTGAATAAAAGTACTCGTGTGGAAAGTCGATCGGAGCAACGATTCTTAATAAAAATGCAATTTTACTCGACGACATCAAACCCGATCGTCCACCATTATTTGAAATGAAAAATTTTCACAGTAGAAATACTAATGCTAACGTTAATTCAACAACATTTATAACAGGGATAATACAAAATATGCTAAAATAAAGCCGTAAACAAAAAGTACTGTACCTAGTTGGAAGTTTCATTCACAATGTAGATATTTTTTCAAATGAAATAGCAAGTTATGTAGATTCGTGCTGTTTTTGAACTGACAAGCTACTCCACTATGAAATATCGAATTCAGTCCATATTTTGTATGTACGCGTGGAATAAGCACGTTTCGTGTTGTCTTATCTGAATCTCATGAAACTCAACATTTGGATGTTGCAAATTCGTATTCACAGCTTAAATGTTGGGGAGTTCCACTGATAAGTATAATTTCATGGGAGAAAATCTTTAACCCGAAGATAAATTTAGCTGAAAAAACGCACATCGGAAGACATAACTTATAAAAAGCAAACGAATAAACTACAAAAACGGCTGTACATGAATAGGTGAAAAATATCCAGTGAAGAAATTTATGTTCCATTTCTTCCACAGATGTTGACGAAAACACCTTGTAGAAAGAAATAAAATTAGTGTGGATAAAAAATGACAACTGGAATGCGATTTTGTTTTGTTGAGTGGTGCGTTGTCATTGTATTGTCAATATTCTAATAGGACAGTTTGAAGTGTTTTGATATGGCCGAACAGTTTACATTCAACGAATATGCAGATATGCATGCATTGTATGGACGAGCATTTGGTAATGCTGCAGAAGCCCGTCGTCTGTATGCCGAGCTTTTTCCCAATCGAACGTTACCGGCAAGAGAAACGTTCGAGCGTGTCGATCGCAGCTTGAGGGAGACAGATATGTCTAATGGATAATTAATTGGAGCCTGTTGTTTTATTTCGATATTATTGTAGGTTCAGTTTTGCCGAAACGAGGTGGTGAGGGCGCTCCTAGGGCTTTGCGTACCGTTGTGTTGGAGGAAAATATTTTGGAAGCTGCCGCTGATGATCCTTCAATGAGTATCAGAAACCTATCAGAACAGTTCCATACATCCAAGTCCACTATTCATAGAATAATTAGGGAACAACTGCTCCACCCATATCACATCCAGAATGTACATGCCATGACACCTGAAGATTTTCCAGCACGTCTTGAATATGCCAATTGGTTCCTGGATAAGCAAAGAGAGGATATGACTTTTATCAACCGAGTTTTCTTCACTGATGAAGCAGGTTTCAGTAGAGAGGGAGTAATCAACTCTCATAATCCCCACATATGGGCCGAAGAAAATCCCCATGGGATATTGCAAACCAAACACCAACGGAAATTCAACGTGAATGTTTGGGCTGGTATCATAGGAAACCACCTTATAGGACCATTCGTTCTACATGACCGATTGAATGGAGAACGTTATTTGGAGTTCATTCAGAACGATTTGAATGGACTTTTGGAACATGTTCCATTGCAAACCCGAAGAGATATGTGGTTTATGCATGATGGCGCTCCTCCTCATTTTAGTTTGATTGTGCGGGACCATCTGAACCAGATTTTCGTCAATAGATGGATTGGTAGAGGTGGGCCATAATCATGGCCACCGCGGTCTCCGGATTTAAATCCATTGGATTTCATTCTGTGGGGGCATCTAAAAAGCCTCGTTTACGCTACACCCATTCACACCAGAGATGCCTTGTTGAATAGAATCACATTACATTGTGAAGCCATACGAAACGACCCCGGCATTCTATTTCAAGTGCATAGAGGGTGTTTGCGCCGACTAATAAAATGTATTGAGAGAGACGGGGGTCATATCGAGCAGTTTTTGTAGCGGATTTTGCATTTCTGTTTGCTCTTGAGGCTTGCGATTGATTATATACACCATGAGTTTTGTAAGGTAAACGTGTTTGCATGATAAAAATTCGTTATGAACATTGTACCTATCATTTCTATTTTCATTACAAATTAATCTTTTCGAATAATGGTAGACATCTCAGGTTGGATGTCGTCGAACAAAAATGCATTTTTATCAAAAATCGTTCGTTTGATTTTCTACACGAGTACTTTTATTCAGGAAATTGTCCTAACCTTCTTTTGTTAAAACATATTGACAAATCCCAGTCATTTCAAAGTTTTGGGGTGTGGACCATCGGGGGTAGTCCGTTCCTGACTTTGTAGCAAAACAACTGACTCCTGCATGACCGCTCATCGAAGGAATTCATTTGTTTAGTCAATCACCGAAATTTAGATGATTTTGAATATTCACTTTGAAAGTTATCAAAGAAAAACATTTTTCATTTTACAACTTTTAGGGCCCGTAACTTGGTAACGAAAGCTTTTAGGAACAAAAGTTATATGAAGTACTGGTGATATTTTGACCCCATCTATACATTTCCGAGAGGAAAAGAGGAAGTCCAGGGACACCCTATATATATATTCCGGAAAATGACAAAAATCCTACTGATAATTTTAAAAAGGTAATTAAAACTGTCACTCATCCGTATTTTCATAAAAAAAAATGGCAAAGGAAATAACAACCAAGGCATTCTCTTTGGTAAAAAATGAATCTGATGAAGATATATTGTTCTGGAAAAATGTATACGACTAGGGTTTTGATCGACTCACCAAAAGAATATTGTAACAAAGAAACCAGATGGGCCACGAAGAGCAATCGAAGTTTGATGGCGGATGCAGCATTCATTTCGATGGGGCACTCTCTATTTGACCATGGATCGGGCCGAGGCCCCTAATTTGCAGAAAGAGTCACATGCTCCTTCCTTCAGAATAGTTTGCCTGCAAATGAAATGAGATATGTTATCAATAACGATAATAATTTTAATTGTGCAAGTATTAAAAATCGTTATATAAGGAAGAATAGTGTTACTGTGTCAATATCTTTTAAATTTATTGAAAGGACCTAAGACATGCTTTCATTACTAATGCGAAGTTATAGACCAGAGCTGAAACCTTTGAAAATGGTAAAAAGTGAAAAAAAATAATAGTAGGACGAAACCCATTAAAAAAGAAAGAGAATATATCAAAAATGAAGGGAAAAATAATTTACGGGCGATCTGAGGTCGGGAAGTGGAAGGGGGTGAGTTTTTAAGGGTGAAAAACGGTTTATCTCGATTTCCGGCAAAACTACGAGTCCTATGAAAAAAAGTTGTAGGTAATGAAAAGATCTACAACTTTTGTATCCACACTTTTTTCACATAACCCCAAAATTTATGTAAAAAATTCAAATAACCAAGTTATTGATTTTTTATTTTTATCTTTCCCAAAATAATTTTTTTTTTCACGAAATTTGTTGAAAACTTACCTTTTCATGTCCTAAACACACTGTAATTTTTTTTATTTAAAATATTTATTTTTTCACTTATTTTGACTTAATATCGAAAAAGCACCCCAATTTTCAATCAAAAATTCTCCCGTCAAAATATCAGCTTTTTTAAAAAGCTCGGTGGTCTTTTTGTTCGTTGAAATCTCTACTATCTGATGGTATGAAAAAAAAATATACATTACAATGGTAAATGTTCTCAGAAAATGCAAAGAAACGTTGATATTTAATAAGACATCTACAATATTTTGAGAAAGTTGTAGAATCTTCAAATTATATGCGTAGATGCCTATTTATTGCTATTTTAAGAAAACTTATATACCTGAGTGACCTACGGAAAATTTTAGCCCATCAAAAGGTATTTCGTAGAGAAGTGGGAAAGGGGGTAGGAGGGTCTGGGCCTTACTACCTGTTATATCTTTGCATTTTCTGAGAACATTTACCATAGTAATGTGTATTTTTTTTATACCATCAGAAAGTAGAGATTTCAGCGAACAAAAAGCCCACCGACTTTTTAAAAAAAGCTGATATTTTGACGGTAGAATTTTCGATTGAAAATTAGGGTGCTTTTTCGATATTAAGTCAAAATAAGATGGAAAAATTAATATTTTGAATCAAAAAAATTACAATGTGTTTGGGACATAAAAAGGTAAGTTTTCACCGAATTTCGTGGATAAAAAAGATAGAAATAAAAAACCAAAAACTTGGTTATTTAAATTTTTTACATAAATTTTGAGGTTATGTGAAAAAAGTGTGAATATAAAAGTTGTAGATATTTTCATTACCTACAAATTTGGTGAAAACTTACCTTTTCATGTCCTAAACACACTTTAATTTTTTTTATTTAAAATATTTATTTTTTCATCTTATTTTGACTTAATATCGAAAAAGCACCCCAATTTTCAATCAAAAATTCTCCCGTCAAAATATCAGCTTTTTTGAAAAGCTCGGTGGTCTTTTTGTTCGTTGAAATCTCTACTATCTGATGGTATGAAAAAAAAATATACATTACAATGGTAAATGTTCTCAGAAAATGCAAAGAAACGTTAATATTTAATAAGACATCTACAATATTTTGAGAAAGTTGTAGAATCTTTAAATTATATGCGTGGATGCCTATTTATTGCTATTTTAAGAAAACTTATATACCTGAGTGACCTACGGAAAATTTCAGCCCATCAAAAGGTATTTCATAGAGAAGTGGGAAAGGGGGTAGGAGGGTCTGGGCCTTAGTACCTGTTATATCTTTGCATTTTCTGAGAACATTTACCATAGTAATGTGTATTTTTTTTATACCATCAGAAAGTAGAGATTTCAGCGAACAAAAAACCCACCGACTTTTTTAAAAAAGCTATATTTTGACGGGAGAATTTTCGATTGAAAATTAGGGTGCTTTTTCGATATTAAGTCAAAATAAGGTGGAAAAATTAATATTTTGAATAAAAAAAATTACAATGTTTTTGGGACATAAAAAGTTTTCACCAAATTTCGTGGATAAAAAAGTTTTTTTGTAAAAGATAAAAATAAAAAACCAAAAACTTGGTTATTTAAATTTTTTACATAAATTTTGAGGTTATGTGAAAAAAGTGTTAATATAAAAGTTGTAGATCTTTTCATTACCTACAACTTTGCCATCCAACCTTTTTCCATAGTTTTGCCGGAAATCAAAATAAACCGTCTTTTACCCTTAAAAACTCACCCCCTTCCACTTCCCGACCTCAGATCGCCCGTAAATTATTTTTCCTTCCATTTTTGTTATATTCTCTTTTTTTTCCAATGGGTTTCATCCTACTATTATTTTTTTTGGTTTCAAAAATTATCGACCCTGGTCTATTAGCCACATCCATAGATATACGCGGAAAAAAATCTTGAATAATTATGCATTTACTTGTTTTGAATGAGTTACACTGAAGAAATCATCATCCAGATAAGGGGTGGGAATATGCTTGTTTCCAATAATACTGTTGATAAATTTCTGAAATTCTTTTTTCATATGCCGTATAGTATATCTATTCATAGTTGAATGAGGATGGGGTTTATCCACCCCTGATAAAACATAATAGGATTTGCGATTTGATCGAAAATGCCGACTTGCTTACCTATTTTTGTTTAAAAACAAATTTCAGTAAATTGTCTGGAAAAGGAGATTATTAAAGGATTTAGAAGGAATTTTCGCTAATAACATTTTTTGGTGGGTCTAGTGGGTGATAATAAGAAACGGTCCGAAACTTATATTTTTTTGTATCTAAGCAAAAATATTGTAACCGTTTTTTGATATCACCCAGGGCTTGGAAGGTATATTCAGGAGAGTCGGAGGTGGGCACTACTCTACTGGCCTCAACTTTTTTTTAATTTTCGATCTCTTCGTCTTCTTTCCAGGGAATGATCTACGACATGTCCTTGTTTTCTCAAGATTCCTTTTGTGTTGATGAACAATTTGGTTTCGTCTGCCTAAATCTGTTCGAACATTTGTATAATTGTTTTTTATGGATACTGTGTTGGATTTGAAGGAAAATTTAGGATTTCCGCTTCTCCATTTTGTATGAAAAATAAAATTTGGAATTCGAGGAAACTATTCCAGCTGTGGAATTAATTAATTTTGTTTCTCATTGGAGTTTTCTACCGAAGCATATATCTTACATTGGGAATTTTCGACAGTCCCAACGTGAATTTCTTTCAAATCCAAAGCCATACCGCAGTTTCACATTCAAGAATGAATCATGAAACAGTTGCTGAATGGTTTCTTAGCCGTGAAACCGTATGGCTTCATATTTACAAGATTTTTCCGTTAAGTGAAAACCCCGTTTCTATGAATTGTGTAAACTTCCCAATGTAAGTGAAACATTTGAGTTGAAAAACAAAATGCGATTCTTTTGCAACCACACGCATTTGTGATTTCCACATCTGAGAACAGAAACCTTTTTCTGAATTAAAAATTCATTTGTCACAAAAAATCGAATTATAGAAATAATTTTTCACAAATCAATGAGAATTGATTGGACTCCTTTTTCTTAGTTTCAAATATGTGAATATTATATTTTTCTTTTTGCACTAATTGTTACTAATGTTCATGTGAATCCATGATTTGGAATAAGTTCGGATTTATAATAAAATGGCTTCGATATGTGATGGTATATATTATTAGAGAGCATTTTTAATATAATGTTGAATTGATGTACACTGAGTTGAATAACCCCAACAAATAGTACCTGATTTATTGTAACATGTAAGAAATAAGCACATTCATGATTATACATCAAAACCGAACGCATATGTTTTATTCAGATAAACTAATTTAAGTAATACCAAGTTTATCACATGGCGATCCTGCCTTAGAACATAACATGGAAATGGAACTTTCATCGAACTGAATTATTTACACAAAAATGGGATTACGAAATCGAAAGCCAAATTAATTTCAACCAAGCTGGAAAAACTGATGGAAAAACGAATGCAGAGAAGACAAATCAATTTTGAAGACGTTGGTCATTGGATATTGGAAAAGAAGATGCGAATTGGAAGCAAATAGTTGAGAAATAGCCTGAAATATATGTTATATGCCGATGAGAGCCTATCAAACAATGGAATCCGCTTAGTGTAGGAAGTTATGTCTAACCCAAATAAATTCAAGTATCTCGTTGAAGAAGTAAGAGTATTTCATATGAATCTACAGAAAGACAATACTGAAAGAAAAAGAGACTAAGAAGTTACACGTCGTAAGTTTAAAAAGTAAGAATAGTTCAGGGATCTTCTTCGTTGTTTAGTAGATAAATTTAATGAATATAAGGTAGAAGATAAAGTTATATGGAATGAAATTAGGTCTTATGCAATATCTATCGAGCAATATAAAGGGAAATTGATGAACATTTAAAAAGTAGAATAGGTGAATTTCTTGACAAGTCCATTACTCTTCCCTCCAAAATCAAACTCATTATATGCTCCTGTTCAGACTCTACAGATTCAGATTTCACAAGTGAAACAGGCAACATGACAGAAAAATTTGATTTGGGAACGGCTGCAAGCCTACTGCCCGTCATGGACGGTACAGAGAACGTAACGAAACAGCTTATTGATTCCATTGAATTGTATGATGCATTATTAGATGATGCAGGCAAAAAATTACTAACTAACTATATTTTAAAAACGCTGTTGTCTCAAAGTGCAAAGATGAGAATGAATAATGCGTATGTCCGTGATGCACAATTAATTTTGGATTTAAAAACTCATTTTATCACTGGAAAAACTATTTCAGCTCTATCATTTCAGATGCACAATTCTAAACAAAGACACTGTTCAATTGACGAGTGCGGCAAATCAATAGAAGAACTTTTAGTTTATCTTACAATCACTCAAGCTGAAGGTAATCAAAATGCCATTCAGGTTTTAAGGGGCGTGAATGAAAAAATAGCAATCAATGCGTTCTGCAACGGCTTACAAAACTCAGAATTACAAACTATTATTAAATCAAGAAATTATTCAAAATTAAGTGATACTATTCAGGGATCCAAAGATGAGGAGATACCTAAGCAAAATGCTAAAATTTTTCATATGCAAGGACGTACAAATTTTAGACATAATACTGGAAACAACAGACTTTTCAGGAATTCACATTTTTCTCAACAAAACAGAGGTAATTTTTCAGGCAATAGAGGTCAAAATTCTTCACGAAATATACGTAGAGGTTACAACTACAGGTGATATCGTGGAATACAGTGAGAAATAATCCACAAAGGGCATATTCGAGAAATTCTAATGAAAATATACCTATTAACAATCATGAAACTGATTTTTAATAATTCTCCACTTCCATCTGAACCGTTTTTTTCGAGTCTAAATTGAATATCGAAAATCATTTCAGTTTTAATGTAAATGGCCTACATTTTGTAAAGTTAGCTTAGAGGGAATCATTACTAACATTTCTAGTTGATACAGGTGCAACTTATTTTTAAACAATATGTAAACAAAAGTAAAGTTATTGACCGCCCAAAAAAAGATCGAATAAGTAACTGGCATATCTGGGTCAACAACTTCTGAAGGTTAAGCTTATATGACATTACAAGCAAATGATACAAAGCTGTGTCACCCGTTTCTGCTGATGGAAGCTTTTAATACTGATATGTATTGTATGGGGGTATTGGTGTCAGATTTTTTCCATAAACACAATGCGATAGTTGACTACCAGAAATTTTTATTTTCATTCTGGAAAAACAATAGTAAAATCTCACTATCAATGCATTCTAAGCATATGTTATATACGTCGATGTCGCCACGATGATACATCTGATGATTGTGATGGATATTTAGCTAGGCCAGATGAAAATAATATGATACCTGTAAAAATTATATGGAATGTATACGGGGAATTATATTTATTTCTCTTTCCGGATTTCTCCATAATCCAACATAATAATTTGGACGATTTTGAACGAACCCTATATTTTGAGTCGAGGATGACTTTATTCAACTTGGATACAGTATATATCTGTGGATGTGACAACTTCACCCAGAGCTTTCATTTGAATTGACCGTCTCATAGCTTTCGGCGAAATTGAAATAAATAAAAATAATAATGAAACGTAAACCAGTCTCATAATACATTCTGAGAATAACATTAATCATTTTTATATATAAATATAGGGGGGGAAACTGAAACACAAAACATCTAACATTTTTTTAACAATGAATTACTGTTATGAGCCAATAAAATATGTATCCTCACCCACCCATTCCTCAACGACTATTTTTATGACTTCTTATTCAAAATCCGTTAATATAATTTGAAAATATATTAATTCAGCGAACTCGGCTATTCTGGGCTCGTGCATTACTACTTACGTAGATTAGTAATCTTTTTTCGGGAATCGCCCCCTACTTACGAATAGAAAGCCATTATTTTTGCTTTATTCCTGAATAAAACCTCTTTTTAACCGACGAAACCAAAAAGGAGGAGGTTCTCTAGTCGACGAGTATATTTTTGTTTATGTATGATCACGCATAACTTTTTACTGAGACGTCCGATTCCGATAATTCTTTCTCGGTGGATAGGGTGTACTTCGAAGTTGGTCCCATTTGAATTTAAAATATGAAATCCACCCCTAAGGGTAGCAAAATGAAGGATATTGATCACTCACCCTCTGAATTCTGGTCCGTTAACCGATTCTATCAGGCATAACTTTGTACTGGGTTCTTCGATTTGGATGATTCTTTTTTTATTAGATAGGGTATACCTCACAGTTGTTCATATTTGGATTTCGAATGGAATTATTCACCCTTACGGGTAGAAAAATAGGGGATAATTGATTTTTCACTTGTGAACATTGGCACACATATGAAGTTGACAATGACAGATCGCTAATGTCATTATTTTTGTTATCCTACATCCGTCACAATCATTATATTCTATGAGAGTATGGAATTATATACAAAGTAATGAAATAAACTAACCAGAACAACAAAAATAATTTATATTACAACAAATAGTAAAAGTAGATAATCATATTATTTAACTGGTAATAGTTGAAGTAAGGTGGGTCAGTAAGTATTTTGGAAGTAATCCAAAAACAAGTAGATAGTAATTAGTAGATTTCAGCCACAAAAATAATTTTTACTTTTCAGTTCCGTATTTCGTCGGTTTAATTTTTTGTTAATAAGTTTTTTTAAGTAAGTTTACGAAACTTTTACCATTACGGTAAAAATGTTGTTCCTTCAGAGGATTCTTCCAAATCATTTTCAATCATTAAATGAGTTCGATTTGCACTGTATCCTTGAAAAAAGTGGAGTGAAACGGTTGATGATCCTTATTTTTTAACCGACGAAACCAAAAAGGAGGAGGTTCTCTAGTCGACGCGTACATTTTTTTCGGCGAAATTTGAGAAGTTGTAGACCTAGCTTCTTAATAACGTGCGTTTTGCTTTACAAATATACTTCTCAATAGAATGAGATGTCAGTTTCATTGCTAAAAATGAATCTAAGAAACAAGTCATACAATATAATGACAAGTATCGGAATTACAAAGTACAAGTAATGCAATTCCAAAAAAACATCCGGAATGTCATAATAATTATGTCCGAAAATATAATTCGTTTAACCTGTTTTTCGCGCCTCATCTGCGAAAATTAATTTCTTTTTCGAAAATAAACATGTCTTGGCAGGCATCAAACAGAATTCTTGAAAGAACAGTTTGTTAGTAGGACAAAAAATATGTCGGGAAGTGTCCGATTTGTAGTCGAATCGACACGCCGTGCCGACGTTTTTCAATTAATCAAAGGCGCTAATTTCACGTTTATTTTTTACAAAAAAAAAATATTGGGCTATTGAGATAATGGCCAAATTTAATTTTAAATTCGTCTATAATTTATGTGAGATTTATTAGCGGGGATATTCCTGTGAAATATCAATTGTTTATTGGCAACATAGTTTTGAGACGAAAAATTGGATCATTTGATTTTTCAGAGTGCGTTTAACCCACTTCAACCAATCTGATGGACATGAATGAAGAATAAAAAATATTATATGGCAGTTCTTATGGCGGTTTGATATTTCTAAAACCTCTAATTGTGAAAATACTCAATTTTTTCAAACGACAGACAACATTCTAATTTTTAATACGAATCCAATAATGGTTTCGAATCGAAAATCGGATGATAACAATCCTAATACAC
>JAFIRS010007853.1:0-21337 GCA_018342105.1 Gonioctena quinquepunctata | reverse complement strand
TACTTTTTTTTTCTCAGTAGTTGGCTGTGAGACGCCCTGGACCTACTGGGGCCAAATAATTCCCATTACTCAAATAGCTGTACACATTTCAACCACATCGGTTTCAGGATATTCAGGATATTTTATAAATACCTTTTTTTATACTTCAACGCCCTGTATCTCAGAAACGAAGCAACTCCGGACATATGTTCATAGGAACTTTTTTTTGTCAAATGACCTAACGAATCACCTCCTGAAGTTTCGTACCGTAGTTAGGAAACACCCTGTATATACATTTCCGAAAATTTTACCAGGACAAAGAAATTTCCAATAACTTTTCTAAAAATCCTTTCTTTCCCTGAAAATCTTATTCGGAGTATTACGAACATTCAAAAAAACAATTAGCCAAATCGGTCCAGCCGTTTTTTTTTTAAATAAAAAATAAGTTACCCTGACCGGGATTCGTTCCTGCGGCCTTCTGCTTGGTAGAAGACAGTGTAATCGCTGAACTAATTCCTCGTTGGCAATGAATGCCTGGATAGCTTTTTCTTCACCAAATTTCTTATATTCCAGAATTTTCCAATTTCCAGCAACTTTCCTATTTTCAATGTTACGAACATTTCTCACGTTTCTCACGTTTTGCGCTCACAAGTAATCGAGATTCATTTTTATTATATAGATATTGCTATGAGATGTATGATAAAAAATCTATTTGCAAAAATACATCAAAATCCATTTTCGGATCGACCCTCGTAAAACAAAGATCGTGATCGTTCTGTCGAAGATTTTAGCATTAAATTTTGCATCGGTCGTTGTAATAAGTGCATACAACTGGTAGGAGCAGATAACTAGGTGAAATTTATTCCCACCTTGACTCTCACCTTGCCGCCAAAAGACAATACACATTTACATAACCGGGTATTATCTGTTCTTCCACACCTTTTCGTTTGCAATTCTATTGCTTCATTAGAGGCTCTTCGAAATAATCCAGTTTTGAATTAATGAAGGCCTACGTTACGTTGCGGGGAAAGCTTGAATGATTATGCTTCCTACATACCTATAAATGGTTCTCAGAAAATTTGGAAGATCATTAAGGGACGCACGGTACGTACTAAAATCTCAGTGTATCCATTGATAATGAAAAAATATTAAGAATAATTCAAAGATATAAAATTTATTCAAAAAATAGAAAGCGAAGTTTTAAATATAAAATAATCTCAAGATGAAAATCTTGATTGAAGCCCGGGACTCGAAGTGATGGCTTATTTGCTGTTCCATTTGGAGAAAAGCCCGGAAAACCCCACAACATCATCAGAATTCAGATCTTCAACTTTCTCATAGAAAAGGACACATGCTCCCTGGGAGATGAGAGAATCAATCTTGGAAAATACACGGGAGTCATCGAATCAGTGTCTTAATCAGACTGAAATAGACAGCCCAAGTAGCACAGAGTCATAAAATTAACATAATGACTTCTTATACCGTCTCAAAGACAACGTATTTGTATGTTTTAAAACCAAAAAGTTAAGGTGCGATTTATAACCTTCAGGCGTTGCTATGACGTCGTGTAGTAGATATAAC
The DNA here is from genome assembly GCA_018342105.1 of Gonioctena quinquepunctata. NCBI lineage: Eukaryota > Metazoa > Arthropoda > Insecta > Coleoptera > Chrysomelidae > Gonioctena > Gonioctena quinquepunctata. The sequence continues at coordinate 19,777 of JAFIRS010007853.1, read as the reverse complement.
GGGAGAACAATAAAGAATTCTCGAGATGAAGTTGTACTGTGGTTTGTATGTGAATAAAGTGTATGTGTCATTAAGTAGAACTTGAGAGCAGTTGCTGTGAGGTTATTATGACAATGAACATATGTGGTTCTAATGAATAGATTTCTGAAACGTTTCTACAACTACATATTGTACTCATGTAATGTAATTTTATCATCTGGTGAACTTTGTTCAAATTTTGTGTGGGAAAATTAATCACATTGCCCAATTTACTGCCATCAGTCGAAGAAACACGTTTTGAATGTGAAACTGAAATTTTTGGAAACGTTGTATACGTATCATCTTCTTGAATTCTTCTGTCAACAGTTGAATACATTGTGTTAAAATCACGACATCGTTTGGCAAGTCTGGAATAGGGATTGGCAGAACCCAGAAAGGTTCAAAAGTAACGGAGCAGTAATTACAAAAAGTACATCTCAATAAAGACTACAGCTGACCGGCAAATGTATCCACAATTTTGGAATTATGAGGAGACAGATGTCTTGTCCAAGAAATGGAAGCTTCCTGTCAATCGTTTGGAGATGGATGATTCTCTGCACTCACCTTATTTAAATCTCCATGTAAACCCACCAGAAGGTATCTTAGAAACTCTTCCGAATCTGCTGAGCAAAATTTCTGAATAGACAGACGAAATATGAAGTATCTACCAATTTACGAGAAGAATCAGGACTCCAGATATTTTCCATCAAATATATAAAAGATTTCACTAGATCTCCTTTCATTCTTGATGTAGTAGTTTTCAAATCCTCCTTACCAAAAACCATTCTTGAAAAATTCCAACAAAACTTTGGTTTTTGAAAGACACTGGACATAAAACAGGTATTTCCTACATTCTTCAATCCTCTTAGGCCAAATGTAGAAATGGAGTCCCTTGTTGTTATGGCATGCTCACTTATGTTGAACAAAGAATACATAGGTTCATTGTTCCTGTAATTCACAGAAAACCAGTCATGAGTGCTGCCCTTGATGAGTTCAGAGTTATTCCGGAGGGCCGTTAGGTCATTTTCTTGTATAATTATGCTGGTGTCGTCTGCTGTTTCCAGACGGAAAGTTGAATGTGAGGTCATTAATATATAGGAGAAAAAGGCTTGGCGCCAGCACTGAGCCCTGGGGTACACCACTTTTGAGAGAGGCTGATTGGTGATTGGAATGTTGTTGGTTCTCAAGGTGGGGATGGATGACGATCATTTTCCGATGGAGTAGGTATGAACGAAAATGTTAACTTTGCCGCGTAACCCGTAGTAATCTTGTTTTTTCAGTAGTAGTTCATGATCAACGCAATCGAACGCCTTGAATAGATCGCAGAAGATACCAATACAGTGTTTCTTATTTTCTAGCGTCTTATGAATTCGTACGACCAAAGTGAATGTGATAGAGAAACTGATAGTGATTATCTATAATGACTGATATGCATTTCGTAGGAAAATTGACACGATAAAATAATTCAACCAGTGGATACGATGGAGGAATTGTACCCATAACAGAGGACATTGCCCCTTTGAATTGCTATACTCATTCTTTGTATCAAAAATGACGTTGAACGGTTATCTCTTGTAGCGCGGCCCAATCTCCTTCCAATTTCATTGATAAAAGACAGAGATTCAGAACCAAAGACACCAAAAGTTTCGACAGCGATTGGATGGAGAAGATAATCATGTCCATGATTTTGATATTGCTTTCTTTTTAATTTCTCCCTGGATATTGTTGCAGCACCTACGGACTCTTAGAAGTATTTGCTAAATGAGACGATGCAACTGTGTCAGCACAAGTGAAGTCCCACACCAGAAGTTTGCTTCATTTCCAAGGTATCAGAGTCATACCATCAGGACGTTAGCCATCATTTCGGCTTGTGCCAAGAGGTTATTACATAGCTGACATACCTGACGATACCATAGAACGTTTAATGATATCATTGACTTGATAATGTCTGGATAAACGACCTGCTCTTATTTGAATCACGGAAGAACCAGTAGGTAAGATAAGTAGGTATATTCCTTCTTCTCGTTATAAATCTGGAATTGAATTTCCGTCATATATATTTATAAGTGAGTGGCGATAAAGAGTCTGAATATTGGACAGTACGATGATCGTAAATTCTACTGCTCGTCAGTATGTATTTCGTTCATTGCTTGGGTCTCATTGACTGAGATATGTCAATGTATTCCGTTAAGCTTGTTGAATATACCATTTTTATCAAAAGATTACACGAATTTATGAAATTACCAGTTCAGGTAGGTATATTTATTTTTCTCGTTATGGACATGACATGAAATTTCCTCCATTTGTTTATATTCTGGTAGTGGCGAGATAGGATCTATAGGTCGGACATTGAGATGATGTTTGTAAATTCTGTTAGTCACTCGTCAGTAAGTTTGTTCCATGTATGTCTCAGATCATTTAGGAATGGTATTCCGTTCATTGCTTGGATCTCATTGACTATGATATTTTTGGGAAATCTGAGTAATTTTTTAGTTTTGATGTTGACTGTGATTATTGTTCTAATGTTGCTTTTCTGCAATATTCTACCAATTTTATTATTGGGCTATGGTAAAAACACCACTGAAAAATCCTAGAAATGTAATAGTAGAATATTGTACTGCCAAGGTTCATCATGAACGTTTCAATTTCCCAGCAAATGACGGGTTCATTTTACTCAAAGGGTATTGATAGGAATATAGCTGTATACGCATCAATGATAGACTAACGATGCTTAATCTGAAAGCGATATTTACTAACAAGCAGATATCGATGCAGAAGCATCATTCTTCGTTTCATTTATCTTTACTCTCAAGTTCATACTAGCAACTTCCATGTTCATATTTCAAAGTTATTAGTAGCCAAAGGCTGTGTTTGAACCGCTTGGAAAATAGTTACAAATTGAAAATCAATTTCCTTCTTTATGTTATTCTGTCACTTGCCACCTCCATCCACTTTACCCTTCAATTGAATGATTTCATACAAAGTAATGATTTCAACCGTACTATGAAAGCTTTTAAACCTTTTTCGGCAGCATCTCCAGTCGTTTGACTGGCAAACTAGGAGATGCAACGAATTGCGCTACCTTGAAGTGCAGTTCCAATATGAATTATGCACTTCTCTGCCTTCGCAGAATAATGGAACGCTCTGATATGTGCCGTGGACCGTGACACTCTACTCTTTTACATCAAATCCAGCTACGGAAGACTCACTAACATTCGGAAAATCGGAAAAACGGAAATTCGATCCATTCCACTGTTTGCTTCGTGGAACGCGTGTGCATTCTCAGTTTCAATTTCACGTGTCTGTTTGAGTTTGTCGAATCATATTTGCGTATTATATTCCGTGGGTGGAATGGGATAGCCTACAGGCTTCTGAGTATACTGAATTTTATTTCTTTTTACTGTTTCGGTAGCCATTTTTACAAGCGTTTCCATTTTATTTATTTATTACAGAAAATAAAGAGGTTTACACCTCATTACATGTTTTCTACTATCTAACATTATATGCAGTGTAGGAAATGAAGTTAATAAGGGAGACATAAAAAGAAAGAGCACTGCTCTTAAGTCCAGTCAAAATACCTAGGTGAGAGTGCAAGAAACAGTAAATTAAAATTGAAAAAATTGAAAAAAAATTAAGAAAAAACAAATTAACTTTCATTTTATTAGTATATGAAGGTTTCGTTTTTTTAGTTTATAATGATGTTTGTGATAACAAAATTCTGAACTGGGTAAAACTGACTCCAAAGAATTCAGAAGATGACTGACCCGAGAATTGATTGCATTAGGCAAGCATGTGATCTAGTAATTTGGCATTTTTGTTCATTTTTGTTTGAAACAGGATTGGTTGAGGACGTAAGCTACTAAAAGGGGTGAAAAAATTAATCGAAATCTTCTCTAATGGGTTGAAAGAATTCGTATCGAGGGTTTGCACCGTACCACAGTGGAGTATTTGAGGCAAAAACCTGGCCAAAAATATTTTTCATGTTTTTTACAGTTGAACCTATTGCTGTCGACTTTTGACTTACTTTATAATTGTAAATACCCTTTATATATATATATAGTGCTTCTCAAGAGTCCCCTTCACCCCTCTTATTTTTGGAACGATTATACATAAACAAGTGAAATTTGGAAACTGAATATTAAAGGTTGTAAACTTCCCTACTAGTGATGATAGATGACGAAATCGTCAAAGATGACGTCACAAGGCCATTGTGACCAATAATTTTAAATGGAACCCTACGGCAAGCGACATCTCTTTTGAAAAGTATCAAAAAAACCTATTCAATGATACTTATTTTGTTTGTGTTTATGGCAGTTTCAATGGCTCATTAGTAAACATTGAAATTTAAATTCCATTCAGTATGATATTAATGACAGATCTAAGAATCAGTATCTACTTGAAGAAATTGCTCGAAGTGACCTCCATCCACTTCCTGACAGTGAAATATCCTATTTTTAAACTCTTCACGTACTTTTGCAAATGTGTCTGCGGAAACAGCCTCACATTCTGCAACAATACGTTGTTTTAAAACGTCAATATTGTCAGGTTCAGTGGCGTAAACCTTCGATTTGAGGTATCCCCACAGAAAAAAATCCAAAGGTGTGAGGTCCGGTGATCGAGCTGGCCATTCCGTTGAACCTCGTCGTCCAATCAATCTACCACGATACTCCTCATCCAAATACCGTCTTACTGCACCGTAATAGTGTGGAGGAGCACCATCCTGTTGGAATTTCATTTCCAAATTGCCGAATTCATCTGGATTATCTTCCAAAATTTCAAGGATTAACGGTTCTATTGCGTTTTGCAACAGCTCCAGATAAACCTCACCAGTTAAATTAGTATTTGAAAAAAGAGGCCCAACGATGTGGTTTGCCAGGATACCTGCCCAAACATTCACCTTCTGGGGAAATTGGGTATGTGTTTCACGAAACAGGTGAGGATTTGCGTCACTTCAATACCTCACATTCTGTGTATTTACATTTCCATTTAGATAGAAAGTACTTTTGTCACTGAAACAAATTGTTTTGGCATAGTTAATTTTAGTTTCCATATTTTCACAAAATTCGAGTCTTCGGTCTGGGTCGTCGTCTGAGAGTTAATGAACCATTTTTAATTTGTATGGATGAAATTTTGTTTTTTTTCAACACCCTGTGTACTGTACTTCGACTGACTTCACAGGTAGATGCAAAGTGAGTTGTTGAAGGAGTAGGAGTAACTATTACTTCTGCCAGTATATCAGTTTTTTTCTCATCAGAAATTTGTGGTCTGCCAGATCGTTTTGCATCATTAATACTACCCGTTGTTCCAAACTTACGAAGAAGCTGCCTCAAATAAGTCCTCAAAACGGGGCGATCGGAAAACCTCTCATTGAAAATGCGTTCTGCTGCATGAATATTTTGTCCAGTTTCACCAAGAATTAGGATCGCTGCTACTTTATCACCTAAAGCACGTACCATTTCGCTTCTTGAAGCACTCAAACGTTCGGCCCACAACAGTTCAACAAATTATTAAAATGTACAAAAATATTAAAAGTACCAAAAGCTGCTAAAACAGTTAAACGTTCGATCAACAATACACGAATTATTAAATGTACAAAAACTTGGACGATTACAAAAACGTCGAATTAGGGAGACTAACAAAAACGTTAGCTCATTTGACAACTATCCAGAGGCGGATCTTGAATTTGGAATTTCAGTATCAACTGATTTAATTCATCACAGCGTTGCGTTTTCAAAAGCGAGTTGCCAAAACTGCCATAAACACAAACAAAATTAGTATCATTGGATAGGTTTTTTCGATACCTTTCAAAAAAGGTGTCGCTTGCCGTAGGGTTCCATTTAAAATTATTGGTCACAATGGCCTTGTGACGTCATCTTTGACGATTCCGTCATCTATCATCACTAGTAGGGAAGTTCACAACCTTTAATATTCAGTTTCAAAGATAAGAGGGGGGAGGGGACTTTTGAGAAGCACTGTATAAACAAAATGAATAAAATGTATAAAAAAGCACAGCGGAATCCACATGATCTCAAATTGAAACAAGAATTTAAAAGTACAGGAACAAATTAACCTCGCTTATAAAGAAAGCTTAATTCAACTACAACAAAAAACAAATTGATGGGAATAAGCACAGTTCCAAAAATCTATGGGGTATAGTCCAGCAACTGAGTAAGACGAAAAAACACAAGGGTAATATTGAAAACATTGAGAGTGAAGATACAGGAGAATTACTAGTGGAAAAAATTGACATCGCCAACGCATTTAATAACGGCTTCAGCAAAATTGGTAAAACATTAGCTGATGAAATTGTGAGAAATGAAAACTACAGAATAGAAAGAAAAACAACACCTAATTCCTTTGTGTTTGCACCCATCACGGCAGATGAAGTATATAAAACTTTATTTGAACTGAAAAACGGTAAAGCATCAGGAATAGATAATATAAAAGCTGAAACATTGAAACTAATCAGTCTAGACATAATGCAACCTTTGACCCATTCATTAAGTAATTGTATAAAGTATGGAATTTACCCAACGGCCCTCAAAAGTTCTATCGTCACTCCTATATTCAAAGAAGGTAATGTGAACAAGATTAATAATTATCGACCAATATCCCTCATCACACATATATCGAAGATTTTCGAAAAACTTATAAAACAACGCCTCGTAAGTTATCTGAATAAGTTCAAAATTTTATCGCAACAACAATATTTATTCAGAGAAAAAACATTAACACAGGATGCTGTAATTGCCTCAACAACAAAAATGACAGCAAGCCGTGTTTATGTTTATTCGTCGATTTATCGGAAGCCTTCGATACAGTAAGCCACCAACTGCTCCTAAACTGCTTAGAAGATATTGGAATACGCAATAATGAATTGTTGTTTTTCGAAAGCTATCTCACCAACAGACATCAAGTTGTGAGGATTGAGGATACTTGTTTCAGGTGGCTCCGCAATTAAATCGAGAACTGCTTCTTCTAGTTGCACAGTTCGTACTTCTTGAGGACACTCGCAGTCAGCCGTTTGTTTTTTTGCATAAAAACTGCGCCCCATACGAAAAAAAGGCAGGAGTGATTTTTTGTCACAAATTTAACGAGGAATTCAAAAAATATTTATTATTTGAGATAATCAAGTGGTATACCATTTTTTTCCTTAAAAAAATTGAGATCATTATTCGTATGCGCGCCAATAGTGCATATCAAAAAATGCGCAATGACCAGTTCATAAAAAAATAGTCAGTCTTCAAGAAAAACTTTCACACCCCGTGTCTAGAAAAACGAAGCATTTGCGGACCAAATGTATAAGTAAGTAAGTAAGTAATTTATTGATGCAACAGACACTACAGTGTATAGCATAAGTTATAAGAAGGTACAACATAATTAAAATCGCAGAAATTTTCTAAGTGATGGAATAAAATTAAATAGAGATTCCTTGAAATGAAGATGAAAATAGATGGATGAAATCTGACACATGAGTCAGAACAAACTACACAGACACTGAAAACAATAGCATAGTTAAAGCTGTGTCTATTTCTGAAACTTATATAACATACACACACATATACACAGTCATCATTTCACGGAACATAGATATACATACTTAGAAATATAATATGAATATAGAATTAAACATTTATGGTTTTGCAACATTTAACAGAAGAATTTTGCAACAAGCATGGAGCTTGTTCAAAATTGCATAGGAAAACCCTGACATGTTCAGTAAACTCAGAAACCGAATAAAAACAAAGTTCCAGAAAAAAAATTTAATTTTTTCTTGAATAAAAGTGAATTTAGAGTCTTTATTTCTTTGGTAACATATTATAAAGATTGCAGTCAAAGAATCTTCTGGGGAAACAGAAAGCCGGTACTTTGGTAACCTAATGAAATCTGCTTTGTCTTGTACTGTAGGTATGAATTTGGGATTGTCTAATCAACCTACTTGATTGTTCATGTATTTCTCTCAGAGAATGTTCGATATATATTGACGGAAGCGGTAGTATTCTGAATTTAACAAAGAGAGGGCGACAGTGTTCTCTAAAACCACAGTTTGCCAAAATTCTCAGAGCTTTTTTTTGTTGTCAAAAAATTTCTACAGATTTAGAGGAGTCGCCCCAAATGACAACGCCATATGTTATATGTGCATGAAATATTGCAAAATACGTACTTTTCAGAGTTTCAGTATTGACGTAAGATTTGAGCTGACGTAGTAGGAACAAAGTGCTCGAAAGTTTTTGCTTCAGTTGCTCGATATGATGATTCCAGTTTAGTCTGTCATCGATTGTCAAACCCAGAAGCTTAACGGATTTGTTTTCGGAAGAGTTTGTCGAAAAAGTTATATTTTGGGTTTTATCATCATTTAGCTGTAATTTGTTAACTTGGTACCAGTGCTTTGCTTTTTCTTGAATATCTAGCGATAGAGTTTCTAATTGTAAAAGGTCATTGTGAGAACAAATCAACTTTGTATCGTCAGCAAAAAGAGTACACTTACTGGGCAATAGGAATTGGTGTAGATCGTTTATATATATTATAAAGAGTAGAAGACCAAGTACTGAACCTTGTGGTACGCCATGAAAACTATTTTTCATCTCTGATTTTTTACTTCTTCAGCTTGAGAACGATTTTTCAGATATGAATCTATGAGATTTAGGGATACCCCTCTTACTCCATAATAATTCAACTTTTCAAGAAGAATGTCATGAGAGACACAGTCAAAAGCTTTGGACAGGTCGCAAAACAACACAGATGTGTGATGGCCCCCCTCCATTGCCTCGACAATGTCACCCACAACCTTCATCACTGCTCGAAATGTTGAACAGTCTTTCCGAAAACCATATTGTGATTTATGGAAAAATACATTTAATTCGAAGTAATTAGCCAGTCTTGTCTTAATCAATTTTTCCAGAATTTTGGAAAAAATGCAAATTATGGATATTGGTCTATAGTTGTCCACCAATGTTTTATCACCTTTTTTATGAAGAGGTATAACTTTGGTGTATTTCAATACATCGGGAAAAACACCTGTCGAAAAGATTAAATTAATGAATTCGGTTAAAGGTAGCAAAATAATGTCAACAGTATCTTTCACGATCTTACTGTTCAAACTATACACATCCATGCAATTTGAGTTTTTCAAGGATTTAACGGTGTCAAGAACTTCCTCAGGAGTTACTGGTGCGAAAAAGAATGATTTGTTGGGAGTTGGAAACCTTTTGAAATTCAACAACTCTGTGTTTGTTATTTCTGGAAGGGAAACGATAATATTTTCCGCAATTTCTACGAAAAAGTTATTGAACTCATCTGGGGTTATATCGTCAATAGGTTGATTAAAATTATTTTTATTCCTCTCATAATTGACAATCCGCCAACAAGCTTTGGATTTATTATCAGAGGAAACGATGTACTTTTCATTAGCTGCTTTTTTTGCCTGCTTCAACTGTTTTTCATATATAGTCTTAAGATTTTTATTTATATATATATATATATTTATTTCTCAGTTTTGTGAGTCCTTTGTGTGTTACACATCGCTGATATGCAATACGGGGAGTTTCTGATTGTGTCCTGTAGTGCACAAAATATTGATCCGAATGGTCCGACAAACAGGGTTCTACGACACCAGATTCATATAATTGTGGATCTATATTTGTAAGAACATTGTCAATACAGTTTGAGGAGTGAGACGTGATTCTGGTAGGTTCAGTAATGGTTATTGCCATCCCAAAAGAATTCAAAAGACTACGTAACTCTTGTAAGTCTCTGTTATTATTCTTGAAATTTATGTTGAAGTCACCCAAAATAACGACTTTTCTGTCAGTTGATGACAAGTCGTGCAACAGATGATCTAGGTTAGAGAGAAATATGTCTTTGAAAGATAAACGCCATGTGAAGTGGAATAAATAGAAAAATCGAATTAAACGGTTTTCTTCACATAAAAGATTCAATATGAATTGAACCAGAAAATGGTAGATCTCAGGTGAAAAACAACTACTTTCCTGGCAAATACCACGCAGAACGTTGAATGATATTCACCTGAAAATCCATGCATACCTCAATATAAATGGACATTGAATGCAAATGACTACTCCGTACTGATGAGGGCCAGAAAAGCCTGAAACCGGTATGCGGATTGTTAGGTGAACACGACATAAATTAAACATAATCGAGCTTATCAGAAAGAAACATTTGCATTCAATGTCCATTGATATTATATGGAAGTATGCATGGATTTTCAGGTGAATATCATTCAACGTTCTGCGTGGTATTTGCCAGGAAAGTAGTTGTTTTTCACCTGAGATCTACCATTTTCTGGTTCAATTCATATTGAATCTTTTATGTGAAGGAAACCGTTTAATTCGATTTTTCTAAATATGTCTTTGTTTCCCAGAGGTGGTCTGTACAGTGTAATGATTATAATTTTTTTGTTTAGTAATTCAACTGCACAAAATTCAGAGTAAGTTTCATTGTTATAATTGTCCATATTGAGTACTTTAAAGTTTAATCCGACTCTCAGAAATATAGCTACACCGCCGTGCCTGGTTTCTTTCCTGCAGAAACAAGAAGCGAGGGAAAACCCAGGTACGTAAGAGATTTCAAATTAGATTCTGTTTGCCAATGCTCTGATAAACAAAGTACATTAAATTTATTCTTCAATAAAAACATTTCTAACTATTGAAGTTTGTTAGATAAACACTGAATATTAATATGGAACATACTCGCCACGTTTCCGGAGTTTAAATCAATGGTACAACTCGTTTCTAGGGATCCTGCTCGAGGTTGACTGTTTTTAGAAAATTTTCCTTGAAGTTGAATCTACGAATAGCTGCTCCTTTTGGCCAGATTGGCCTGATTAACACCCTGTATATATATGTTCAAAATAAACCCAAGAATAACCTCCTCAAATATTAGCATGTTATTAATAAACCCCCTGTATATTTCTCCATCTCTCCTATGAGAAATTAATGACTTGTCACATATTTCACGTTATCTTAGATATTTCCATCATGAGTCGAAATCCTCTTACAACTCATTCCGATGAATCGAATCCAAATAGGAAATATAATCGCGAGCGAATTGAGATGGAAATAAAAGACAAGAAGACAGCCATAGCAGTAGCAGAAACGGCGACGTTATCGTTTTGATGCAGTGATGTGAAGTATTCCGCCGGTAATTTCGTCTTTGTTATTAAATTATCTGGCAACTTTTCCATGGCGCAGTTCACTTTATCTGCGTTTTCCACTTGACTTGAGCCGCTCGCAATGGAAACACGCCTTCCATCGTTTCTGTCGTGGATTTCTCCGAACACCTCATCCAGGTGATGGAGAATTGCTGATGTTTTTTTATCGAGATTGATTTCTCTTCGTTACGTATGCTCCTTGTTCGCAGATGATCAAATATCATGAGGGATGTTGATTGGAAGTCATTTCTTGTGGAAGAAATACTTTTCTCCATATGTAGAGATCCAGGGAAATACGGATGAAATTTCGACGAACTACTGGGTGTTACTGAAAGTATCGGTGCAAATATTTGATAGAAACAACGATATTGCCTCATATAATGATGGCTTTATTCCTTGAAATGATTATTTAACAATGATATAGGAAACGTCAAGCAAAACACAGACAAAAAAATGTAGATGTACAATATGGACAGGGCCGGATTAAAAGGTGTGGAGGCCCCTAATGATTTTTCAAACAAGTTTTTTTTTTATTTATTGCGGAACAAATCAAATTATTTCGACACGAGCATATGTAGGTATAATGAAATACAAGAAATAAATTAAATTACAGCGTAAACAAAGGGATTCTTGCGAGCTTTTTTCGACGAAAAATCATTGATGATTTCGGTCACATCCAGCATCCGGAGAAAATCATTCTCAATGCTAAGAAGCGATAACTTTGATAGACGGCTTTGTCTCATCGTAGTTAACCTATTTTTTTCATTTTGGAAAATGAGCGCTTTCCAGTGCAATTTGACATCATTACATTCTCAGTTGTAATATCACAAGAGAGTGAAAATAATTCGACAGATTTTCGAAAACTTGTTGCCAGGCAATAGACAAGAGAGACCAACTGGCTCGAGTGGCTATTGCCAACAAGTTTGAGAAAGAAATCTAGATAATTATTTTCTACTATATCGAACTCTCTTGTGGTATTCTTTAGATTATTTTTTGATGTTACGATCATAAACACATTTCCTTGCAAAATTAAATAATGTACTAAACCGGATTTGATTCATTTCACACTTTTCATGCGAATTGATGACAGACGTCAAATTAAAAATATAGGTTGTCAGACAATAGAAACAAAATACCTTAAATTATTTCCGCGACAATTTTCTAGGTAGAATATTCCCACTATTGATTGGCCAGAACGTATATGAATTAATTGAATTGAACGTTTTCATTGGTTTCTAGCAATGTCAAAAAATAATCACTGTAATTTCAATGTTTGAGAATGTAGCTCTGAAATTTTGGTTTTCAAGAATTTGATAGTAGAACATCTTAGATAGATAGTCCTTTTCAGAAGGATTTACATTTGTTGCAGGATGTCATTTTTCTCTTAGACTCACACTTTCAGATTTCGGGGATTTCTCTGTTACAAGCGCGCCACTCAGCGGACACTTGTCAACGCCAATAAATAGGAAAACCAGGTATAGACAAGCAAAGTGTTTGTAGAATCGGCAGAAAAATAGTCAACAGAATTTGAACTTTTGTTCTATTATGGAATGCGCACAGGGCTCTTAATTTTGATACGATATAATATTTTGTATAATAGTATGATGTTTTACTTGGTGATTGTTTCTCGCATATACACATGATTCATCAGATCGAAGATTAATATTAACCATGGATTTTAACAAGAATAAAAATGAGAGGGAAAAGTGGGAGACCTGCTCTTTCGTTGTCAGATTTTTTATATATAATTTTGCATATCCTTCGGTATTTGTTAGGAAATTTTACCTGAAAATTTATATTTTGGAGGCCCCTCTCTTGTGGAGACCCTGGAGCTGCAGCCCTGTTTGCCCCCCTCTTAATCCGGCTCTGAATATGGAGTCAAAAAAACTAACATAGATATTACAATACATTTAACACAGTTATTTCGAAGTGAACTTAAAATATTCATCGATAGAGTAAAAACATCCTTCTTTAAAGTACTCTTTTACCTTCCTTTTGAAAGTAGGTATTGATGAGATGCTTTGTACATTTGAAGGCAGGCAATTGAATATTCTCGAACCTGAAAGAGAGGGTGATTTTCGAAACAATCTCGTACGATGTTGTTGCAGCTCAATTAGATTTCCGTTTCTTTTTAGGTAATTGTGACACATTGGATTAGTTTCGAACTCGAACTCCCGTTTTTTTTAAAAGAGTAAACGATTATAAATGTATATAAATGGTAATGTTAAAAAAAAAATCTCTAAAAATGGGTCTACAGGAATCTGTGTGACAAAGGCCATACAACATACGTATAATCCTTTTTTGAGAGATGAAAGCTCTATTAATGTTCATTCCTTCTCCCCACAAAAGCACATTGTAAGAAAGTACTGAATATACCATCGCATAGTAAATGTTTAGCAAATGTTCTTTATTCATAACCTTTTTGAGTTGTGCCAATGCATAGAAGCTGGTGCTGATTTTCTTGCAAACGTAACTCATGTGAATTTGCCAACTCAATCCAGAATCTATATGAAGACCTAAAAATTTTGTGGTTTCCGACGGATATATAGACACATTATTGATATCAACATGTATAGACTCTTCTACGTATCTTCTATTGAATAATTGGACTAACACCGTTTCATCGGCATTCACTATGAGTTTATTTGTATGTTGTGAATTTTTTATTTTTGAGGGTTTTAGACGGGTGGTTGACGGGTAGTTCCTGGGTCAAAAATTATTCCACTGTATTTAGCGTGTGGAGCAAGTTCAAAATGATTTACTAGCATGAAAAAATTGCCAGTGTCTCTTTAGCCCATTAATAATAATAATAATAATATACTTTATTGTCATTAAGAATAAATCTTGTGGACAAAGCTTGTGAAAAATAAATATGAATGTAAATATAAAAGTATAAAATGTAAATATAAAAACACCCAACGACACTAGAACACTATACACTATAAAGTTCATCGTCGAATTTTGTATCAACATGGTTGTGTGCAGTTTTGTTTAAAAATCTTATCAAAACTTATATAATACACATATAAACATATACAATCATATATAATACTACAAAAATGAACACACCCATTACACCAAACAAACAAACATCTATATCCAAGCAAGAATATAAACAAAAATCTTAAATAACATATATTCAAATCTGCACATTTTGTCACGTAAATTTATCATTATAGAACTCTTGCAAATTATAATAGGGTCTATCAGCCAGAAATGTTTTTACTCTTATTCTGAACATTTTGTTGGTCAAATTCGCCTGTCTTATATCTGAGGGCAAGTGATTAAATATCTTGACCCCATTGTAATAGAATCCCTGGCCAAATTTGTTAAAGGAATTGGCAATTTCAATGCGGTGGAACGGGTGTTATAAGAATTGCACGAAGCCTCGAATAGGGACATATTTTTGTAAATGAGACAAACCGATTCCAAAATGAACAAAGCAATCACTGTTAAAATCTTTCCTTCGACGAATTTGTGTCTGCACGAATCACGAGGTTTGATCTTACACATATACCTGATAGCCCGTTTCTGCAGTACTAATACAGACAGAAGTGCTGATGAATTGCATACTCCCCAAAACGGTATTCCATAACGTAGGTGAGATTCTAAGAGGGTGTAATACACCGTTCTGGCAGTTTTAAATTTCAAATTCATTGAAGTTACTCTCACTGCATAACATCCAGAAGAAATTTTACTATTAAGATGTTTGATATGTTCAATAAATTTGAGCTTATTGTCAATGTGAATACCTAAAAATTTAGTTTGAGTCTCGTTCTTGATCACTAAGTTATCACCAAATGACAGGTCATCAAGAGCACATCTGAATGATAAAATGTTTGTTTTAGTGATGATTACTATTTCAACCCTTTAGTAAGCGGTGAGTTTATGGTGTTCCAAATCAATTCGTATCATCGAACGTGTGAACAAGGTGCCAAAATATAGTAATTTATCAAAACATTCCAACAATGGTCATTTTGAGTTCAAAAACCAACAAATTTGATAAATGTCGATAAAAAAACCATTGCTGCTGTCACACTCGTCGTACTACCGGTACCCTGCAACAAATCTTAATACGGATTCGCAGCCTCTTTTTTTATATCCATCAAGCAATCAGTTCAAAATTCCACATATTCAAATGTTTTTGCATACGGCAATAGGCAGGTGTTTTACGGCTCGGAGCAGCTTGGGCCTATAAACAACTCCAGTACTCGACCTCTTTTTTTTCAGAGCAGTTATAGATTGGAAAAATAATGTTGGAATTTTCCATCAATATATCATACATATTGTGACAACTTGTACTTGAACCTATTTTATCAATGTTTCATTGCTTGTATTTTTCTGGATCACTAGGTAGATTATTATGTTTATGTTAGACCAGACAGTGAAAGATTGAAAAACAAAATTTGGAATTTTCATAATTATCATTCCATTATTGTGACAACTGTACTAAACCTTTTTTATCAATGTTTCATTATATGTTTTTTTACATCCCTGCGTAGATGATTATGTTTATGTCAGATTGGACAGTAATATATTGAAAAAATAATGTTGGAATCAATGTATCTTTCAAAAGGAGGAAGTATTGTGACAACCTGTATTTGAAACCTATTTCATCAATGTTTTAATACTTGTTTCTTTTAATCACTCGGTAGATGATTATGTTTATGTCAGATTGGACAGGAATATATTGAAAAAATAATTTTGGATTTTTATCAATGTATAATTCCAAAGGAAGGAAGTATTTGACAACCTGTATTGAAACCTTTTATCAATGTTTATATTGTTTTTTTATCACTGGGGTAGATGATTATGTTTATGTCAGACTAGACAGTGATAGACTGAACAAAAATTGGAATTTTTCATCAATGCATCATTCCAAAGGGGGGAGTAATGCATCATTCCAAAGGGGGGAGTAATGTGATAACCTGTATGTAAACATTTTTATCAATGTTTCATTATTTGTTTTTTTTTGGATCTCTGGGTAGATGATTATGGTTATGTCAGACTAGACATTGATAGATTGAAAAAAAAAGTTGGAATTTTTAATCAATTATTATTCCACATCCTATACGTAAACCATTTCTATCGATGTTTCATAAAAAAAATTGTGATCATTGGGTAGATGATCATGTTTATGTCAAATTGAAAAAAAAATGATGGCATTTTTCATCAATGTATCATTCCAAAGGGAGCAGAGTATTATGATAACCTGTACGTGAACCTTTTTCATCAATGTTTCATTATTTGTTTTTTTTTATCACTGGGTAGATGATTATGTTCATGTCAGATTACCCAAGTAGCACAGAGTCATAAAATTAACATAATGACTTCTTATACCGTCTTAAAGACCACGTATTTGTATGTTTTAGAACCAAAAATTTAATGTGCGTTTTATAACCTCACCGTCTTAAAGACCAGTATAACGGAGTTACAAATGAAGAATTCTCGAGATGAAGTTGTACTGTGGTTTGTATTAAATGAATTGTATGTCGTTAAGAAACTTAAGAGATTGCGTGAGGTTATTATGACAATGAAATATGCGGTTCTAATGAATAGATTTTGAAACGTTTCTACGACTACAAATTGTACCATGTAATGTAGTTTTATCAACTGATGAACTTTGGCAAATGATCACATTATGTATCTATGGTGAGATTATTTTTTGTTGGTTTAAGTATTTTGTTGGATGGGTATATTGTGTTATGTATGTAGAATATTCAGTTCCATGAATGATTGAAATGCCAAAAGAAATCCAATCTGCCTTAAAGAGAACTGAACGAAGAAAATATGAAGAGGAAGGATGAGGCCTACCCAAAATTAACATCTGAAATAATTAATCAGTCTATCGGGACACTGCAAAAAAATGAAGTTCATCCAGTTCTTCAATTGTTTTCACAACAAGGAAAGAATAAATAATATGTATGTGCACTTCGAGTGATAAAATAAAAAAATATTTAAATATAACTCTTCAACATCAACATAACCTCTATCGTAAATGCGTTATTTTAGGTTTTCCATTAGGCGGAACTGGCGGAATGCTATGCACTCGTGATATCTTTTTCTGTTTTGATAGCGTTGATGTTAGTACAACAAAACTTGCTATTGGGGAAGCGATACATTGCAACTTTTATGAAATATTTGACGTCTTTTGAGAATCGTAAACTATTTATGATAGTACATACCGGAGTAATTCAACTTTTCGAATAGAAGGACGGATCCATGTTTTTCGATTGATTGATAAATCATTCGGAGCCATATTGGAACAAAAATATTTAAAATGAAAAATATGGGACCCTGGGTGCATTTTAAAAACATTGGAGATTGCTAATTAAATTTTTTCGGATATTCTCATTTTAACGATTAATGAGAAAATTTTAAATATATTTTTCTGAAATGAAAATAAAATTTATTCTCTTCATTTTGAGGCGGAATTTTAATGGGTAGAATTTTAGATCGAAAAGGATTTGTTGGTCTAGAGTTTCAGCAATTCTTAAAGACAACAAAATGAAAATAATTTTTATTTCGACAACTATCACGGTCACAGAATCATGAACTGTGAAGGGGTTATATATTATATTGATATTATATAAAATCTTCTGATATGGTATACATATTGTAATACTATATTGGAAAAATTATGACCTTCATGCATAATGATATAATGACTACATGCCGCAGAACGACCCTTTTGCGACTGGCTTATATAAGTCTATATTGGCAAGTCATTACCACTACTTTATAACGTCGATGTGACGTCGCAAGAGTGTGCATTTTTGTCGTATTGGCATACATAGCGACGTCTCAGCATATTACAAGACATAAGTCATGGACTTTTGCGAAAGGTCTAGTAGATGTCTGTACAACCGAATTATGACCTCTTTGTGCTACTTGGGTAGACAGAGATATATTGAAAAAACAAATTGGAATTTTTAATCGATGTATTATTCCACATCCTATACGTGAACCATTTTTATCAATGTTTCATAAAAAAAAAGTGATCACTGTGTAGATGATCATATGTATGTCAGATGTCAGACTAGACAGTGATAGATTGAAAAAAACAGTTTGGAATTTTTCATCAATGTATTATTGGGAGTATTGTGACATCATGTTTATGTCAGACTAGGCTGTGATAGATTGAAAAAAAATTTTTACCATCATTTATCAATGTATCATTTCAAAGAGAGTGTTACGACAACCTGTACGTGAACCTTTTTTATCAATGTTTTATTATTTGTTTATTTTTGGATCACTGGGTAGATGATTATGTTTATGAGTTTATGTCAGGTTTTTTTAGAAACTGTGTGGATTATTTCGGGGCGGAGGGGTCAAGAACTCTGTGACCCCTGTTTCGGAAACCGCGCCTGAATACGTAATGTCTCATTTGTTTATCAAATAAGACTACGTTCTTTATTTCAAGTCCAACGAATTCTTTGAACTCCTAAAACGTTCGAATATTTTCAGATGTTCCATAGGGCTTATATGTTTTCATTTCTGATGTAATTTCTCAGAACATCGCCCAAATAAATGAATTATCTCCCCGTGCCCACGACACTGTGGCAAGATAGACCCAGCAAAGGCGAAGAATGAGCTTCCATTGTTGAGACGAAGCCATTTGTCACAAGGGTAACACGGACTGCAGTTTCTTTCACGTCACTGGCGATATCACGGCCTCCCTATGCCGTATTGTGTGAGATCGTCTTAGTTCCTCGGGCTCTTCTTCTTCTTCCTCCACGATGCCCTTTTCACCGCCCTCGACTACGGTACAGTCTTTCCTAGGAAGTTCTCAATCTAAATACTGCTTCGTCGTATCTTCCACCTTTTCGGTTATTTCGCCACATAAAGCAGTGGAGGGTGCGGGTATAGATTGGGTTGATGAAGAGAAATCCGGGTTGATTTGTTGAAAATATAAACAGGATGTTCATAAAATCAGATGTGGAATAATCCATCTGAATGAAAATGCAAATTTTCAATTTCAGATTTTTTCTTTGAGTTAGGGCCTTTCAGAATACCTATCAGATGTAGTTCAATGTCCAGCGTGGTTTTAGCCGGGGAATTGTTTTCTGTTAGACATTCACAAAAATAACTTCATTTTAATCGTGGATTTTTTCAATTCACAGAAAAAATCTTTCTATCAATATTCAATTGAGAATGTTTCCTTTTCAACGAAATGGATTCTAAAACTTATCGAATGCGAATGGTGAGGAGTAAAATGTTTAGTCCATTGAACTCATATTTTTTCCAACATACCGTTCATAATAATAATAATATAATTTTTCTTGTTGTATAAAGTAGAGAAAAATTCTATAAATACAATAACAAGGAAAGGGAAAATAGATCAATATGTATTATGTTGGTAGTACTTTCTGTGAGGTAACACAAAATTGGGATGCGTGACTTGCAACAGTGGATGGGGGGTGGGTGAGAAAATATGTTAAAATTATCAAATGGGCGCCAAGGATTTAGATAAAGCTCACCCCATAAAGTTCAAAGCCATGAAGAAAATCACTGAAATGACTCGTAACCCGAGTAACTATGCTCAGATAATAAAATCAAAAAAAAAGTTGTGAGAGATTTATTCATAAA
>JAFIRS010007852.1:0-21339 GCA_018342105.1 Gonioctena quinquepunctata | reverse complement strand
GGAAAAACTCTTGTGATTCAAATACATCAGATGAGTTTCAGAATATCTTCTTCGGCTGCGAAACTACAGTACGATTTTATGCTACGAAAGATTTTTCTGGTGAGTGAAATTTTTTTTTCAGAACTTTCTTTTCAATATGTGGAGAGCTCTGATGGAATCTGAAAATTACAAAAATTATTAAAATAAAATGTTATTAAAAAAACGGGTGCCCTATGCATAACATTTTCGAATATTTTCGCAGTGAAAGGAAGTCTCACTTCTAGAATTTAGGAATATGGAAGTTGATTTTTTGTGGAAGTGAGGCGCAAGAAATATTGTTGTGTAGTAATTTGTGCAGGAATGATATTGTCACAAAAAGACGACGGGTGTTTGAAGAAACTACGTCGAAGCGGTTCAGAAGAAATGAGTTATCGATTCCTCTTTGGGGATACGTTCCTGTTTGTTTAAATAGCAGGAATTTCAAGAATTTCCTTTGAACAGCTTCCACAGATTTAATTTCAGAGTTATATATGGGATACCATATCAATGCCCCATATTCACATTCACATACGCATAGAACAAAGTGTTTTCTATCAGTAATTCTGTCTACATATGTACACACGTCATATTTTTTATGTAAATGCGACATGAACGAAAAAAATAAAAAAATGAGTTGTATAACAAACAGTCTTCTAGCACAATAGTTGTAACTGAAAGGGTTATGTTTAGAGTGAATCTTTGCGTGGATCCTATATTCCTAAAGAATTAGTTGTTCGATATTATGTCGGCACCAAATCTCACCACACTCAACTCCAATTAAAAGTTCTCTATAGTTTTATGGTACACTGATGATTAAGTAACTTGGTAATTGGAATAATGTTCCGGGCGACAGAAACCCTATTATTATATATATTATATTATATTATTATATATATATATATATATATATATATATATATATATATATATATATATATATATATATATATATATATATAAACAAAAATCAACGCGCCAACAAACAGATAAATATATAAATATATATATTTATATATATATATATATATATATATATATATATATATATATATATATATATATAGCCCTCAGAGAAAAGTGCTAACCGTAGACACGTGTTTCGGCTCTCGGCCCTCATCAGTACGGTGGAGAAGTGCACGGATGAACAACACTTGGTAGAAAACGACAAATCAACGGAGTCAACAAACAGGAGCCAGCCGCTCTTTTTGTGATTCCGGTCAGCAGACCCTGAATTCCAGGGCAACAACTCAACGTCACCAGGGGAGGCAGCTATAGCTACCTGCGACATCCGGAGATCCAGGAATATGAATATGAAAGAGAGTAATATCGAGGAGACTGTTAAAAAACAAAATGAAAGGAATTTAATGGACATAGCCTCAGAGAAGTCTAACCGTAGACACGTGTTTCGCCCCGGCCTCATCAGTACGGCGGAGAAGTGCAGGATGAACAACACTGGTAGAAACGACAAATCAGGAGTCAACAAAGACCAGCCGCTCATGATTCCGGTCGCAGAACCGATTCCAGGGCAACAACGTCCCACGGCAGGCTATCTACCTGCGTGACATCAGTCAGGAATATGAATATGAAAGAGTAATTCAGGGACTGTAAAACTGGAAGGAATTTAATGGACATAGCTCCTCAGAGGTGCTACCGTATGCAGTGTTTCGCTCCGGCCTCATCAGACGGTGGAAGTGCAGGATGAACAACATTTGGGCAGAAACGACAAATGTTTGTTGACCTGTTGATTTGTCGTTTTCTACGAAGTGTTGTTCATCCTTGCACTTCCACCGTACTGATGAGGACCGAGAGCCCGAAACACGTGTCTACGGTTAGCACTTTCCTGAGGCTATGTCCATTAAATTCCTTCCATTTTGTTTCAACAGTCCCTGATATTACTCTCTTCATATTCATATTCCTGGACTCGGATGTCACGCAGGTAGCTATAGCTGCCTCCGTGGTGACGTTGGTTGTTGCTCTGGAATTCAGGGTCTGCTGACCGGAATCACAAATGAGCGGCTGGCTTCTGTTTGTTGACTCCGTTGATTTGTCGTTTTCTACCAAGTGTTGTTAATCCTTACACTTCTCCACCGTACTGATGGGGGCCGAGAACCCGAAACACTTGTCTACGGTTAACACTTCTCTTTGGGGGCTATGTCCGTTAAATTTCTTCCATTTTATATATAAATATATATATATATATATATATATATACATTGTTCCGAAACTGGTGTTCGTTTATTGCAAACAAAAATAATATTCCAATAAATTAAATGTCCGTTAATTTTACTTTGAATCAGAACAACACAATAATACACATTGACAATACAATACAGGTTCACAACTGAAATACACTTCATCTTGAACTGCTTCGTTCTTCGTTTCCCTGTACAACAATTAACACACAACTAACTAACTGTTGCCTATGACCTGCTTGTATAGCACTGCCGCATTCTCCAGCAGAGTGGCGACCTCTCTATAACCATTTCAAATCAAAATCAATATGGGAGTTACCGATCCATCCACTTTCATATCATCAAAGACTGTCAAATTAGCTGAGAATGGATTCTCATATACGTGACTTTGATGTGACAAACATAGAAACAGCACTTCAAACTAATGAAGTCCTAAGAATCAACCACAAATCAAATAACGTAAAAATTTCATGCGTGTTCACGGAAAAGAATATTCAAAACATCATTCTTTCCCAAAAAGAAGTATGTCAATGCCGAAAGACATCGAAAAATTACATTAGTTCCACTTCATTTACATGTATGAATTTTTCTAGATCAGTTCTTTCTATTTTTTCGTTGAAGAAGGTGAGCCCCAAAAAACAAATGCATATAGTATGCCGATATTGCTGAGAAAATATAAATTTGAGATTTGTTTTCAATGTTACAACATTTGCCATTTTGAAACTACGTGGCCGAATGGATCAAACTTGGAACTCAATTGAGATATAGGCAAACAGTATTCATTTGCCAAATTTAGTTTTCATTTGGATAGATTTGATGAAAGGATATCTGAAATTACTTATATGAATGAAAACGAAATGTGACTGAAAAAACCTTATGCATATTAAAGTGAGGTTTGTTATCTAGAAGAGTTTTTTCTCTCCATAAAAAAAAATATTTCAGTTGAATTGATTGAGATTCTGCACCCGACAGAAATTTCCGAAATCCAATGATCTTATAGTCATAAATCATAAGTTTATTGGTTATGAACTTCGTTAGCCAAAATGTGCAATATATATTGAAGCGATAGTTAACATGAATTTAAATGAAATGCAGATTATTCGCTCACATTAGTTTTATGAAGAATAACAGCAAGGGACTTCTTGTTACTTGGGCCCATAAGTTTTAATTACACCGGACACTTGATAAGATCAAAGGAAGTATAAAGCAGAAAGTGGCAGCTCGCTGCTTCATACTTTCTCTGGCTTCATTCCCGATCTTATTTATTTTTTGTTTAAATCATTCATATAAGTGTAATGAGCATTTGAAAAACTGAGGGAGGGGAAATATGTAAACGAGCACTTTTACACTCTCAACTCATTCGATGAAATGTTTTCAAAATTCTCAAATGAGTTCAACCGAATATTTGTCATAACACTAGTTCTGGGATACAAGAAATGACGTATCACCACTTAGCATTGTGCCAATAGTGACTATTTGAAATAGAATACATATCATCAAAGATATTTGCGATAGTCATAAACAATCGCAAATAACAATCAATTCACATGGGTAATAGGTGTATCGTTTACTGAATAGTTAATCTATAGTTGTTATGGCCCGACTGTATGAATAGTAGGACTGTGTCGACCCAATAGGTACAATGACAGACAATGGAGACACACATGCAATTGTATGCATTGTTAACGACGCCATCTATCTACAACAATGTAGGGAAATGACAACCTGATGCAGGAAATGGCGCTACTCGAATCCCAATATTGAACACACGTAACAGTGTTTCAAAACGTGGAAATTATCCGAATCGATCCACTACCATTTTACAGTGGTCAGTTGTGTTACAAACGTCACAAAACTGGAGAACAAAAATCATTTCAATTGAGTTCATACAATCACTGAAGCGCTCTCCTGAAAGAATATTTGAAGTATGTACAAGGAACTAGAAATATATCTGTATGGAAATCCTATAAGTCATTCTACAAATATCTACGATGTGAACACTACGAGATATTGTTCGTGTTCGCGTATGCTACTGGCTAATCAGTCATAAAAATCAACTGAAAAATATGTTTCTATGAACATATTTCATGGAAAAACTCCGTTCAGAAAATTAGTATGCTTGTGTATTTTTCAGGTCAGGATGATAACCGAATAATTGCATAAAACTAACGGACACATAAAACTTCCCATTGGAATTTGTCATTGAGAATGTACAGCATGAAGATTTTCTACTGCTCAGACAAGTGTAGTATGAAAATTATTCAATTGATTTCGTATGTGTTGGATGATTTAGAAGCCACTGGCAATATTGAACTTTTGTGGGACGATATTGAGGTTGTTATACATTCAATATTCTTATGGATAAAATTGTTTCGTCAGATCGTCCTTTATACTTCACTCTGGGTGAAACGAGGGGTACAGGTCATCCAATTTATTTTTAACCCCTTGAGGGTTGAGTTTTCAGAAACCCTGGAAAAGATATTTCTTAATCTGTAGACAAATACCTCAGGTGCCAATTCTCATGACCTTTACTTGAAACCTAATGGAACCCCCTTGAAAATCCCCCCCCCCCTTCACCCCTTTTTCATCCTTTCAGGGGTTAATTTTCCGAAAACACGAAAATACTGAAACGCGTATTTTTTTATTTGTAACAAAGACCTTCTATACCAATTTTCATAACCCTAATTTGTAACATAACGGTACTTCTATACAAAATTTCAACGCTTTACCCCCTTTTTCTTTGTGATGTTCGATGTAGCTTATAAAATAAATAAATAATTTCATTTTCCAATAAGACATATAAAATGTATAGGAATAGTCAGTATACAATGTATATAAATAGTGAATATATAATATACATTTTTTTTTTTATGAAGAAGAAAAACACGAAGTCGTCTCCACAATATAATATTAACAATCGATTAGATCAATACCATCGATCAGGTGAACATGTTTCGAACCTCTATAGGTTCATCATCAGCATATATAAAAGTAATATGGAGATGAAAAAATTATTTTGTAGGTTAAAGTTATAAAATTATTTAATTCCAATGTTCATAACGTAGACCATATGGAAAGTTGGGATTTCCCTTTCAAGAGCTGTGTCCCATATTTAAATTTGGGAGGGCTAAATACTTTAGCCGATGCAAAATGAATTGACGACATGAGGAAACAATAGATGCAATGGCGGTGATGTATCACCGCCATTTCATACCTACAAAATAATTTTTTCATCTCCATAATACTTTTATATATGCTGATGATGAACCTATAGAGGTTCGAAACATGTTTACCTAATCGATGGTATTGATCTAATCGATTGGTAATATTATATTGTGGAGACGACTTCGTGTTTTTCTTCTTCATAAAATTATACCACTCCACTTCGAGATACAATGGACTTCTACCACAGGTTATATAATATACAGTTAAAAGTAGAGTATTGTCAGCGATAATTAACACACACACACACATAAACACCTATGCTCAATGTACACATTTTGATAAGCTAACTATTGAAATATTCTTCCAGCGAATAGAAGCATTTTTCAGTCAAGAATTTTCTCAATGAGCTACTGAATTTTTTAATATATTTAACTTCTCTTAAACTTTCAGGTAAATGGTTGAAAACATACAAACCCATTATTGTGGGTGAATTACTTGAGACCTTGTATTTTGTAAAGGGAATATGGTATTTTTTCTTTTGGCGTGTGTTCACGGAGTGGAAGTCACCCGTTAGAACAAACTTTTGTCTATTTTTAAAAATAAATACGGACAGTTCATAAATATAGACTGACATGAGGGTCAAGGTATTCAAATGTTTGAAGAGGTCCCTGCAAGAATGAGTACTTGGAACTCCAGCTATTATTCTAATAATTCTTTTTTGTGTCGAAAAGACATTTTTTGCCAAGGTGGAGTTGCCCCACAAACATATTCCATACCTAATTCGTGACACAACCTGTGCATGGTTTAGGGCTACTAGTTGGGGAATTTCAAGTATATGTTCGAGATTCCTGAACATGAAACATATAGAGTTCAGTCTTTTCATTAGGTTTGTACAATGACCCTTCCAACTTGAGTTTTCGTTAATAAGGAGTCCCAGAAAATTGGATTCCTCCGAACTATCAATGAATACATCATCACTTATCTCAATTCTTAGAGGATCACACTTTCTTTGATGGTTATGAAATCTTAAAATTTGGGTTTTCTGGGCGTTCATATTCAGGCGATTGGTACTGCACCAGTCTTGCATCATTTCTAGAACATTTTCTGTATCTTCAAGGATACGTAAATCATTTTTGTGCGAGATAATCAAAGACGAGTCGTCTGCATACATTGTTACATGAACACATTTCAATAATTCATCTAGATCATTGGAGTAAACTATAAATAAAATAGGTCCGAGGATAGATCCTTGGGGGACACCAATATTAATGGGTTTACTTTCCGAATTGACGAAGCCAACACTCTCAGATTGGATATCAGAAACACATACGTACTGAGAACGATGATGTAGAAAAGATGAAATCCATTGTAATGTTACACCTCGTACTCCATAATTATACAATTTCGATGTTAACTGATTATGATTGACCGAGTCAAATGCCTTGCTGAGATCACAGAGAATCCCAGCAGGGCACTCGCCTGCCTCCATAAACTCTGTGAAGTTTTCAAAAAAAGCAATAATTGCTGAATTAGTAGAACGGCCGGATAAGAAGCCATGTTGGTTTTCGGTAAAGATATTACATTTATACAAAAATTTCAAGAGACGGTTGAGAAATGCGAAGTGGTTGTGGCTCTGTCCGCTACCCGTTATCCCCTTGTCCTGCTATCCGGTTATTTCCAAAAACATATATTTCTTTATTTGTAATAAACACCGCAGATACCAATTTTTATGAGCTAACGGAACTCCTATTCAATCCCCGCATTTCACGCCTTCAGAGCCTGAATTTCTAAAAACACTGAAACACCTTGTAACACCCTTTATTTTTGAACCCCAAATTTGAAGTATCTGATTCAAATTTAAGAAGGTGAAATCACTTTGCTGATAGGCTGCTCAGATTGATACGGTTGGGCGTGAGTAAGGTTCAATTTATGGCTTTTCCTAGTTTGTCAAATTGGGCCACTAAAAAATGTATACATCAATTAACTTGACTAGTTCAAAAGTTGGGCGCCAGGCTTGCTAAAGACAAAAGACAAAGATAAACAAAAATTCACTAAATAAATGTCACCTTGCTTGTATGGGAAGGCAAATAAATATGCAGGAAATCAACTTAACAAATTTATTCCAGACTAAGAATCTTAACAGTGACTGGATGGTATGAATTTATAAAAAACTTTGAACAATGTTGCTTGGAGAGTAGAAAAAAAAATTCAATTGAGAAATTCAAAAGTTAAATATACACAGCCAATTTTGACTCTGATAAAATTTGACCATTTACAAAGATTCCTCTAGACGATGGTGATACGTATATACCTGCGGAGGAGATCTTCAATGGAGGGAGATGAAGAAGTCTGGTTTAGACGGAGATGGTCTCAGCGGTCCGACGACGAATCTGGTCTCAGCGGTACAACGACGAATATGGTCGTGGGTGGTTATATATTGGTTTTTAGACCCCCCTTGATGGCGTGAATTGGTTTTATCTTCACGGACCAGGCTGAACTTGACGTGCTGTATGACCTCCTAGGGTACCAGTCCTTTACTCTCAGTAGGTGGCTTCACTCCGTGGTATAAATCATACAAAATTGTACAAAATGGGGAAGAACGAAGGATATCCTTTTTTTTATGATTCAAATTTCAATCTAGAGTCAAAAGATAGATGCAAATGATAGCATACAATAAAAATGCCTCAGTCCATATATAAGACTGGAAGATAACAGTGAAAGAACAAATATAATAGCAATCAAATCTGCTATTCTGGATTTGAATTTCCAAGTTAATTTTAATCATTTGAAAAATTAAGAATGAGCAAAATCCAAAACAGAACTGGACAAACCTCACCAAAAACGTTATTTTCAAAATTCAGTTGAATTTTGAAACAAAGTGAGCTTTGATAAGGTGAATAAATGAACCAAAAGAGTCAAAAGAAATGGAATGAGTGAATGTATTCAAGAGGAAATATAAAAATTTCCTTGAGACTTCACCGAAAAAAATAATTATAGTATTTTAAAGCATAGTACTCAAATGTTGCCAGAGTAAAAATAAAGTATTTTAAGGAAAAAATACTCTAAAGTTGCCAGAGAAAAAAAAATAGTATTCCAAAGAAAAAATACTCTAAAAGTTGCCAGAGAAAAAAAAATACTATTTTAAAGCAAATACCAAAGGAAAATATGGCGTCAAGAACCAAAATACTTCGGTAAGTTACAAAAAATTAGTGTTCATGAACCAAGATATTAATCAGGCCCTAGAGCAGAAGTATACTATAGTCGGCGCGCCGAACCGATAGACCAATAAAAGGGCATGATCATTGTATTTTATATATGGTATGCACGTGATCACTCTATCTGTCCGGCGCGCCAACTATATTCAGTTAAGATAAAAAGAGGGAGACCACACGTCTTCCAGTGGGTACAACTCTTCTAGATGAAGATAAAGTTAAATAATTCTTTCTATCGAAGAATTTTCAGAGATATTTCGAAATAGGGCGGCAAATCTCATTTCCAAATCGATAGGCCAGGTAATAATTCTGGAAAAATTGAATGAATTTCCCTGCTTTTGGCGACAAGGTAGTGACTGGAATGAATTGATTCCACAACGATAAAAAAAATAACCCTCACTGTGAATTGAATGAAGTAGAACGATAAAAGGAACTTGTTGAATGTGAATTAAAATTTATGCTTGAGAAATATATTAGCAATCGAGTGTTCTGAGACGAGTTAAGCCAGAGGCACAATCCTCTCCAGAAGCAATTTTTTTCTCAAGAGAAAACCAAAATAATCTCATAAACGTATAGTTATGAAATAGAAGAAATTGCTAACCGGAGGGCTGTCCTATAAGGTAACTGCATAACTGTCCCAGAATAGTCGAATACACCCTATGCACTCGGAATCCTTGGAATAATCCCCTGGTAGTGTGAGGTAAGCGCTAGTTCACTCGAAATTCCCAATTATCTGGTACCTAAGAATGGAAAAAGCGTGAGACTGATTTCCAAAGAAATTAGTCGCCAATGGTCTAAACGGATACTACGTCAGCCACATAGACATGTGCAATAGCTCGAATGCGGTAAATGCTTGCCAAAATGGCCGAAATATATTTTTTTGTTTCTCCTTTATTCAAATCCAAGACACAAATCAACCTTGATAGGAATTAGCCAATATGTAAGATATAAAATAATATGTAGATTATTTAATCGAAAATTCACTGATATGTCCAAAGGTGACGAAGATCTGACAGTATAGAATTTATACTCGACCTTCAACAATTACCATGCAATACTCCCAAGAATTTGAATATTACAAGCATATTGAAAGCAGAAAAATATGTTAATCAACTACAACATTGACTGCAAAATAAAGGAAATAATTATACTCCACCAATATCAACAGTGATAGGCCATTCAATTTGAAAATCGAAACGTACCAGAATCAATTCACTCAGCACACCCGCCTATGTCGGGGTTCAATCGAGGAAAGAGAACGTTGATCCTTTCGGTTCGACCAAATCACCACTTCACCTGTTTTTTCCCAAACCACTCTCGGTCTTTTCTCTATTTAAAAACACTTATGGAAAAAACAACCGATCCTCGACATGAATACGAACTGACATGATCACATTTTCAAGGATCGATAATATAAATCGCAGTATTGCAGTTTACGACCTAAGCAGTGACTACTGACTCGCCCCACCGTAAAGATAACCAGAAAAATTATCAGAAATTGATTATGTATAAGGAAGTAACGAAAAATTCGTTACAACCTATGTATTGAATTGTTCTTCGTGCAAAAACTCCAGCATGCATGTCGTGTTTCATTCAAGTGATTGCCTCAAAATTCTTGACGAATGTCGAAAAAAATGCCGCGAAGCACAAAGTCTATACCAAGAACGTTTTCCAGGCGATCTCATTCCATTTCCAGCTTTCCCAAGAGTTGAAGAAACATTACGAACTGATATAAAGCATCGTAATCATGGGAGATCTGTTAGAACTGAAGAAATAGATATCGATGTGTTGGCTTATATCAATATCCATCCACGTGCTTCTATCCCTAGTCATTCAGAAGAAGTATTATCTACTGTACAGAGAATTATGAAAGAAAACGAATACCACCCATTAAAAATTTATTTGGTACAAGCTTTAATACCTTTGGACTTTGATCGACGACTTGGATTCCTTGCTCATATTCAGTGATAGTCCCAACATATCCAATCAAATTTTGTGGAGCAATGCATCGCAGTAACACAATAATGGAGTTGTTAATCGACATAACAGTCACTATTGATCTCAAGAAAATCACCACTGGGTCCGCGAAGGTAATTTTTGAACCATAAATTGTTCGGAATGTTCATGAGATGGGAATATCAACGGGTTGCGAAATTATTTGATCAAATTTATAGAAGATATTCCAATCGCAGAACGATAAACAATTCGGTGGCTACAAGATGGTGATCTTCCTCATAATTCACAAGTTGTCACTTGATATATGGATGTAACGTATCCGAATAGATGGATTGGTAATGAGGGTTCAATTCGGTGGCCGACTCTTTCACCAGTTTTATCAACACTTGATTGGTTCTATGGAGTTATCCAATAGATATTGTTATCACTCCTCCTACTTTCAATTAGAATAATCTGAAAATGAAGATTTGATTAGCATGCAGTATTATTTCGCCAGACATTATGATAGTGACATGTTCGAGAGAACTGAATCGAGGTTTCGAAGCCTGTTTCATGTCTAATTGGCGTCACTTTCATTTTTAGGACTTGTATATACGTAGTATTCTTATGAACGATACAACGAGTTATATTACACTGTTATTGATTGTTTGTTCCTGATTACAGTTCATTCAATTTCGCAATTGTTTAATATTCAAAATGATTTCTCAGGTACTGAATTCCGTGAAGAAACTTCAAAACTGCAGAAATAATTACACCCAGTATATTTTGAATAATTTTGATGTGATCTGATGCATTTCTGAGGATATTTCCTATAATTTCATCAAGAAAGAAAGAGGATTCGTGTATAAGATATCTTCAAAAATCATATTTTTGTACACGCTCCACAAAATGCCTACTTTAGTTACTGAAAGAGTCCGCACTATGCCACTTCACCGAACTAGGCCGGTAAAGTCGTCATAGCTACACTTTATCGTACTATTTTTGTTTTTTCAGAAAACTTATAATCAATATTATGAAAACATTTCAGGAGACGCCATAAACTATAGATTATTCAAAATTTTGGTGTGATAGCACACGTTTTCTTCGAAATATTCTTTTGGAATGCTTATTTCATGAAAAATTAACAATAATTTTGACAAGTAATTGACAAATGTGTCATCGATGAACAATCGACTGCTAGATTTCTGCACAACTTCCTTACACTACCGTATGGATGGTGATTGAAAATGTATGCACGGCGAGGAAATATATGTAGCATTGATGTTCTGTTTATTTGGAAAGCTAATACAAAAAATGTGGTATGCAACACGTACACAGATGGCCTTAGCGGACATCATCCAAACATTTCGATTCGTCCGCTAAAGTCTCGCTTTGCGAAATTGTTACATAAACTACTATTCTCAAAACATATTTCAACAACAACTCAATAACGCCGTGAACGAATTCTAAAAATTATACATGAAAAGATATGATATATAGGGTCTTCTATTGAAATAAATAATATTTTTGTATGTATTTCAAAATTTAGCTCCTATCAAAACATAAATTTTTTTTATCAGTCTTCTTCACGAAACCAGTTATTGACTGTCAGGTATATAACTATATATATATATATATATATATTTATATATATATTTATATATATATATATATATATATATATATATATATATTGTTATGGAATGAGAGAAATTGTAAATATAAATTGTTTTTATGAATGAAGATAGCTAATAATTTTCCGCTATTCTTTGTGAGCCAAATTGTTATGATATAGATAATTATTTGTGCCCTGTATATTATATTTTGCAATGTAATAATGTCACGTCACTGTTCTCTCGTCACGTTGCTGCCAATTGTTATCATTTTCCTTACCACAGCTAAGCTCAGTTGGTACGCCCCTTGTCTCAGATAGCCGGTTCAGGCAATTGAGCCCTAGCCACTGCTTCATATGTCAAATTTCAATTTATTCAATGGTCATAAGTATGATTGTTGATCATCGTAGAAAACAAACGACAAAGTATCAAAAAGCAATTATTTCCTTTATTCAGGAAAACTCAATTTCACCTGGCCTAGGAAAGATAACTTACTCTAAGGTGAATCTACAAATATTCATGGATAATCATGAGAAAAGTTCATTGGTCAAATATACACAACCTCACTTTTACCTTGAAAAAATAATTTGGTAGATAGATATGATTTCAGAAATATTTGAAGAAAATAAAATGAAAAACAAACGTAAAAAAAATACATCAATGAGAGAAAATATTAGAGGAAACAAAACAACGCCTAAATAAAAAGTATAGAAAGAAAAGAAAGATACTGAATAACAATCATAATACTGTAACGAACCTAGGCCGGACCTGTCGCCTCGCGTGTTGCCGTCGACAGCGATGAGATCATCCCCGGAGATGTTCGAGAACAGTCCAGTCGTTCTGCCGCGAAAAACAACGGTCAATATTGGAAACAATTGGAACATGCCGTCGCCAACCGTCCGAATTCGAAACATCGAGAATGCTGTATCGGAGATAAATAGAGAGCCCTCAAGAGGGAGTGGACGGTCTGAACGAGCCCATACGATCGAGCTATTCAGTAGCGTAGTAATATAAATTAAGTTGTAGATTAAGTGTTAAATAAATTAGTTAAACCAAGTTAAGTTTATTTACGTTACAATTGGTGTCGGAAGTGAGATTTTGAAAATAAACAAGTGATCGTGGAGTGGATAGTCAGAAAAATAAATTGATAGACCTTTTTGTACGCCCAAAATAGACAGTGGCCCGGTTTTCGCGAAGTGGACAATTGTGCGTGGGAATATAAACTGATACACTGTTCGCGTGAAACAGAAAATAGACAGTGGGTGGGAATATAAACTGATACACTCTTCGCGTGAAACAGACAATAGACTGGTGGCCCGTGGAAAAGAATTCGCGAAGTGAATTTTTAACAAACTGATAAACTTTTCGGGTGAAACAGACTGATACCTCGTCAAAGACAAAATGTGTTCAAGAAAAGTGCGCCTTGCGGATTTGAAGGTAGCGGAATTGAAACAGGAATTGGAGGAAAGGGAACTGGAAACAACGGGTAAAAAGCAAGTACTCCAGGAAAGACTTGCAGAAGGACTTATACAAGAAGGTGAGGACCCCGAAACATTTTTATTCGAAGTTCCCGGAGGTGATTTGAGTCCGATAATAGAATCCTTGAAAGAAGAGCTGCAACAAAATTCAAGAAGCCTGGAAGATAAGCTCCTAGAAAACACAGAAGACTTAAAAAAAGAACTCTGTGGTGTGGCGAATCGTCTAGAAAAAAGAATAGGAACCGTCGAGGCAGAGATGGACAAGATGAAGGAAACGATCAGTAAGCTGGAAAAACGAATTGATAGTGCGCCCTCCACAGAGATGGTTAACAAAGATGCAATGCTGGACTTGAGTTTGAACTTGGATAAAGTTCAAGAGGGTATACAAGATGTCAAGGTCATTTCTGAAATAGGGAAGCTTTCCATGAAGCCGCCTCAATTCGACGGAAAAACTCCATGGGAAAATTACCGCCGACAGTTTGAAGCAGCGGCCAAAGCAAATGGATGGAATGCAGGGGAAAGAGCTATAGCACTAACACTTGCATTACGTGGAGAAGCGACGAATATTCTACAAACTCTTACCGCCCAAGAACAGGAGGACTATGATCAGCTGATTAAACATCTAGAATTACGATATGGCCAGGCCCATTTGGAACACGTATACCACTCCCAACTGAAAAATCGCTGCCAAAAATCGGGCGAATCCTTACAAGAATTCGAAACTGACATTGCACGCTTGGTTCGTCTCGCATATCCAGCCACACCAGAAAATGTAATGGAGCGACTAGCGGTTCAAGCATTCCTGGATGGACTCCGTGACCAAGAAACCAGACAAGCGTTGACACTAGCCCGTCCAACACATCTCGTAGACGCACTGGCACGCGCTTTGGAATTCGAGGCAGCGAAACAATCTTGCAAAAGCCAGAGTAAAGTCCGAATGATAGAGGAAGACTCACAGGAGCCTGCTAATTTGGAAGCTGCCATAAGGAAAGTGATTAAGGAAGTGTTCCCTGAGAAAAGACAGATAAGATGCTGGAATTGTGGCAAAATTGGACATGTGCGTAGCAAATGTCCAACATTCGAAAACACGACTCCGATGCAGGAAAACTAAAGAAGGTCGACGAGAAGGGGCAATCGTCGGCCTGTGTCCAGCAAGCCCTGGTTAACAACGCATATGTCGCTATCCTGCAACGACAGAACAGAGGTGTTTTCGTAGACGGTCTCATCAATAACGAGCCTTGCACCATGCTGCTAGATACAGGTGCGACTAGGACAATTCTCGGACCTTCCTTTGCCAGAACACCGGAACGAATTGAACCGACAACTTGAAGCTACGCACAGCAACAGGGGAGCCAGCTACGTATATGGCGAGCTACCGATTGAAATAATTTTGGGCAGCACTAAAGTGAAACATCAGGCACTTGTAGCGGACATCGAAGACGATGCAATCGTCGGAATGGACATCATGCATTCACAGAGGGTTTGAATTGGATTTCAAAGGCGGCGTCCTACGAGTCAACGGAGACGATCTGGTACTTCATGGGGAGAAGTGAAGAGTTGATCCGTGTGCTGTTGGCTGAAGATATAAGCGTACCTGAGGGGCTGAAACCATCCTGGAGCTCGCCTGGACGGGAGTGCGAGCAGTGGAGACGTGATGATGTTCGAGCCCAAACTTCATGATGAGAAAATTGGACGAGGGATTCCCCTAGGGAAAACCCTGTTACGTGCTGAAAAATTTGTACCGGTAAGGGTCATGAATGTCAATTACTTTCCAGTGACCTTAAAGAAAGGAACAATTTTAGGCACTGCTCGTCAGTTTCATCTGTGATCCGGGCGTACGAGGTACGATTAGCCAACCCAACAACTTGCCCACAGAACTAGAAAATTAGTTGCCATCTCTTCCAAAGACATAAAACCAGCTCAACAGCCCAAACTAAGAGATTTAGTCAAAAGTACCAAGACATCTTCGATACCGGACAAGGAAAAGGGGTCGAACTAATGTGGTCCAGCACAAGATTGATACTTGGGGTGCCCGACCGATCCGGCAATCAGCAAGAAGACTTCCTCTTGCCAAGAAGGAAGAGGCTGACAAAATAGTCAGCGATATGGGAAAAGAAGGAGTTATCGAACCATCTGACAGTCCCTGGTCCTCCGGTCGTACTGGTGAAGAAAAAGGATGGATCGACACGCTTTTTGTAGACTATCGCCAACTTAATAATGTCACGAAGAAGGACAGTTACCCTCCCCCGAGAATAGATGACACCCTAGACACGTTGGCTGGTTCCACGATTTTCTCGACCCTTGATCTGAAGAGTGGATACTGGCAAGTAGAACTCGCTCAGGAAGATCGAGAAAAGACTGCTTTACCATCGGCTCAGGATTGTGGCAGTTCACCGTTATGCCATTCGGGCTCTGTAATGCTCCCGCCACATTCGAAAGATTGATGGAAACAGTACTGAAGGACTCTCATGGAACACGTGTCTAGTGTATCTCGACGACATAATTGTGGTCAGCAGATCGTTCGAGGACCACGTGAAAAACTTGGAGGAAGTATTCCTGCGATTGAGGAACTCCGGATTGAAGCTGAGCCCTAAGAAATGCCATCTGTTCCAAAGAAGTACGATACCTCGGCCACGTTGTCTCTGGAGAAGGAGTAGCAGTGGATGACCAGAAGATCAAAGCTGTTAAGGATTGGCCCATCCCAAAGACATTCACCAACTTCGAAGTTTCCTTGGTTTATGCACATACTATCGCCGATATGTGCTGGGATTCGCCAACATCGCTAAACCACTGACCAGGCTCACGGAAGGCCAAACAAAGTTCCAGTGGTCGAAGAATGTCAAGATTCATTCAGGAAGCTGAAAGGAGCTTTGATCAACGCACCTATACTGAGCTATCCCTACCCAAAGGAAATTCATTTTGGATACGGACGCCAGCAACGTGGGACTTGGAGCTGTCCTATCTCAGATCCAGGAGGGACAGGAGAAGGTCATTGGTTATTTCAGCAAGACGCTTAGCAAACCAGAGCGCAATTACTGTGTCACCAGGCGAGAGCTGTTAGCTGTTGTAAAGGAGTGGAACACTTCTACAAGTACGTGTATGGAAGAAGATTCCTGTTGAGAACTGACCATGCAGCTCTCAAATGGCTCTTACAGTTCAAAAATCCTGAGGGTCAAGTAGCACGTTGGATCGAGAGACTCCAAGAATTCGATTTCGAGATCGAACATCGAGCCGGAACTAGCCATAAGAATGCAGATGCCTTGTCGCGAAGACCATGTCCAGATGATTGCTCACATTGCCGACGAGCAGAAGAAAAGAAGCAACACTTTGTAGAACCGCGGCAATGGATGACAACTGGAATGACAGCAAGATCCAGAAAGACCAAGAGAGAGACCCGACCTTGGCTTGAGTCGTCAGCTGGAAGAAGGGCAATCGAAGACCATCATGGCAGGAAGTCGCAGGTTACTCGCCGGCTGTTAAGTCCTATTGGGCACAATGGAACTCTCTTATTCTGGACAATGGGATCCTGAAACGTGTGCTGGAGGCCGATATTGGTGGGGAAGACAGACGCCAAATAATTGTTCCCAGGAACAGAAGAGAGGAAGTGCTGCAGGAAATCCATGATGGAGTCGCCGGAGGACATCTGGGAGTGACGAAGACCCTGCAGAAAGTGAGGCAACGGTTTCACTGGGCCAATTGTCAAGCTGACGTCCAGGACTGGTGCAGGAAGTGCGCTGTATGCGCTGCTAGCAATGGACCTCGAATACGCCCCAAGGCCCCGATGCGTCAGTACAACGTAGGCAGCCCGTTCGAGAGAATCGCCATTGACATCGCCGGCCCGTTTCCCGTATCCGACCACGGGAATAAATACATCCTTGTGGCAATGGACTACTTCAGTAAGTGGGCGGAAGCCTATGCCCTGCTCAACCAGGAAGCCATCACCGTCGCCGACGTCTTGGTGAAAGAATGGATATGTCGATTCGGTATTCCAATGGAGCTGCACTCGGATCAAGGCAGAAATTTCGAATCCAACCTTTTCCAAGAAATATGTCTACTGCTGAACATCCGCAAGACAAGAACCACGGCCCTACATCCGCAGTCCGATGGAATGGTGGAACGGATGAACAGGACGATCAACCGCCACTTGTCCAAGGTTGTCTCTGACCATCAAAGAGACTGGGACCAGTATCTTCATTTTTTCCCCTGATGGCCTATCGATCCGCAGTACACGAGTCACCGGTCAAACTCCTGCTAGTATTATAATGGGCCGAGAACTGCGACTGCCTTGTGACCTGAAGTTTGGGATACCGCCAGGACAAGACACTGCGGGAAGGACTACGTCAGCAAACTTCGGCAGAGAATGGACGACATCCACGAACGAGTCCGGTTGAACATCAGGTGCCAGCGATAAAATGAAGAAGACCTATGACATCAAGGCCGACGCTGGAGGGTTTAAGGTTGATGACCTGGTTTGGCTGTACAACCCCAAACGTCGTCGTGGACTATCACCAAAGTTGCGGAACTCGTGGGAATGCCCGTATAACATCGTGAAAACGATAAAAGACCTTGTGTACCGAATCCATAAGCCCCCCCGAGGAAACCAAGGGTCGTCCATTTCAACAGGTTGGCCTTACGCTGGAAACCATGACCAAGTTCGCACCCTCAAGCCACCGGAGGATGATATGACGTTCGAGAAGTTTATGTCCTTGTATTCAAACGGGCAGAAAGTTCACATGGGAGTTACTAGAGAGTCACGAGACCTTTTCGAGGTGCCTGCTGACTACGCACTAGCGCACTGTGTGGCAGAAGATCTTCGAATGTCCAGGGGCATTGCCGTAGTGTTCTCAAGAAATTTGGTCAACTCAAACACTGCGGGAGCAGAATCCAGAAGTTGGTGGGGTGCTACAGTTGAAAAGGCCAGAGAAACATCTACTACCTAGTTACCAAGAGGCATTCCCAAGATAAACCGTCCTATGAAGATGTCTGGAAGAGTCTCACCAAACTAAGAGATACTATGGTGTACCAGAATCTGGCGGATCTAGCAATTCCAAAACTATCCTGTGGTATTGATGGGTTGGACTGGAGAGTCATAAGAAGTATGCTGGAGGCGATATTCAGATCCAGCGGCGTCAGGATTTTGGTTTGCTGTAACCCTCTTCCACGACCGATCATGAAGACCGTGGAGTGTTACTTCCATCGAACTTCACGGTGCAGATATGCAGTCATGCAGATATCGTCACACTCCAAGGATGAAATTTCGGGACGAAATGTCTTTAAGAAGGGGGCAATGTAACGAACCTAGGCCGGACCTGTCGCCTCGCGTGTTGCCGTCGACAGCGATGAGATCATCCCCGGAGATGTTCGAGAACAGTCCAGTCGTTCTGCCGCGAAAAACAACGGTCAATATTGGAAACAATTGGAACATGCCGTTGCCAACCGTCCGAATTCGAAACATCGAGAATGCTGTATCGGAGATAAATAGAGAGCCCTCAAGAGGGAGTGGACGGTCTGAACGAGCCCATACGATCGAGCTATTCAGTAGCGTAGTAATATAAATTAAGTTGTAGATTAAGTGTTAAATAAATTAGTTAAACCAAGTTAAGTTTATTTACGTTACAATACTGAAAAACAGAAAAGTTGATAAAATTATTGGTACAGGTTAGTTGGATAAAGTAAAGTGAAAAACAATATAGACTATAAAGAAGGAAAGAAATATAGAAATGGATAATAAATGATGTGAATTTTGAAGAAAAATGAAAGGAAATGAAGATTAAAAATAATTTGTGTATAAAATGAATGTATGTGAGAAATGAAAGTGGAAATGATAATAATAATAATACTAAAGAAGTACATTATAAGAAATATGATGATAATGATGAAAAGGTATATTAATAAATAAAATGAAGGTATATTAATGAATTATAAATGAATATAATATGTTAATTATGTGTGAATAATGAAAAAGCGAAAGAGTATGTACACAAAATGAAAGTAAATAAAATGAGAAGATTCAAATTAATGAAATATCCAATTCAATACGAATATAAAGAACAACTGAAGGAAGAGATGAGAAAAATAATAAAACAGCATAAATGAAAGCAGTACCAGTAATTGTAAAATCAAATGAATATTAAAAAAGTTATATATCAGTATAAAGATAATCATAAAATATAAAATGTCATATATGATAATATCTTGGAAAGTTTTCTCTTTTGATCCGAAGAGATGTCTGAAGTCAAGTTTTTCTGGAACAGAAGAACGTAGTACTGGTTGTTGTAAATAATAGTTATCGTTGGAGAACTTGTTTTTCTTTAACTGGTGGGAAATCCAGCATACCTAGTTTCCTGAAAATTAAACAATAGTATTAGTTAAAGTAGATTCAATAACTGTCAATAAAAAAATTGATATTCAAAATTTTCTAACTAGTAGAAAATTATTGAATATGAATTTAGGAATGCTGTTATGTTATGAAGAACCAGTTAGATATTTAAAACAAAACCCTCAAAAAAGAATAATTATTGATTAGCTATTAGTTTCAAGAGATTGTTTTTTTACATAATTTTAGAAGTTCTATTTCCTTTATAAGCCTATGTATGATATGAATAGATGAAAATGTCCAAATTATATAACACAATCAATTTCATACACTGTCAGAATGATAACAACCCATAATTCTTCAAAAGACAACAAAAAGTCTAGATTTACAAAATGTTCCTGAATAGAATGTGATCTACAAATTTATTAATTTGAAACATACAGTATATGAAATTGTAGCTAACTGAAAGTAGCCAATGGTAGAACAGCAAACTTCTTGATGACAATAGCCAATCAGGGAACAGATGGTCACATGTAGAATTTGAAATTGTAAGAGAATAAGAGCGGAAAAGTGTCAGAGGCAATTTTATTGAAATTTGTACATAGTTAATAAGAATGGAAAAATAGTTTTATGTATAAGTTATGACACATAACCATAAACAGTGAAAATGTGACAATATAGTGCGCGAATTCAAAAATTCGAATCAGAGGGAAGGAACAAAAATGGTATCCAGGTGACAACAAACAAAGCCACAAAAGGAAGATCGTAAAATAAATTTGAAGGAATGCCACGTTATATTTTTGGGAGAAAGAAAAATGGAATAATTTCCACATTATAAGTGGAAACCAAGATTAACTTATTTGTACACCGTATACAAGTATCCAAGGCTGATTGCTGAATTTGTATGGTCCTTTTCTATTTGGTATTGGAGTTCCTGATAGCATTGGAGTGGAAGTGAATCCAAATCCTGGTTGTATTGAACAACGACAATTCCAGACAGTTATAAACCTTCCATAGTGCACATTCCGAACTGAACAATTTCACTAATAACGCATATTCCATCGGAAGAGCTTGCCAATTGTGCAACACCCCTTACTTCTGAACCCCAGATTTTAAATTATATGATTCAAATTTATGAAGGTGAAATCACTTTGCCGATAGGCTGCTCAGATGGATACGGTTAGGCCGTGAGTAAGGTTCAATTAATGACTTTTTCTAGTTAATCAAATTTGGCCACTAAAAAAAATTTTACATTAATTAACTTGACTAGTTCAAGAGTTGGGCGCCAGACTTGCTAAAGACAAAAGTCAAAGATAAATAAAATTAAATAAATGTTACCTAGCTTGTATGGGAAGGCAAATAAATATGCAATTAATCAACTAAACAAATTTATTCCCGATGGAATTAAAA